>CM037857.1:47464613-47647113 GCA_021292105.1 Anadara kagoshimensis
ATGCCCCTGAAAATTCTTTAAATAAGTCAATGATTTTTCATGGGAAATTCCCCTGAAATCTTCTTCATATAAGTCCATGGTAAATTGCCCCTGAAAATTCTTTAAATTTGCCCCTGAAAATTCTTTAAATAAGTCAATGAATTTTTCATGGGAAATTTCCCCTGAAATATTTATTAAGTCCATGGTCAATTGCCCCTGAAACATTCTTTAATTAAGTCAATGGATTTTCATGGGAAATTTCCCCTGAAATCTTCTTCATATAAGTCCACGGTAAATTGCCCCTGAAAATTCTTTAAATAAGTCAATGAATTTTTCATGGGAAATTTCCCCTGAAATCTTTATATAAGTCCATGGTAAATTGCCCCTGAAAATTCTTTAAATTTGCCCCTGAAAATTCTTTAAATAAGTCAATGAATTTTTCATGGGAAATTTCCCCTGAAATCTTCATATAAGTCCATGGTAAATTGCCCCTGAAAATTCTTTAAATTTGTCCCTGAAAATTCTTTAAATAAGTCAATGAATTTTTCATGGGAAATTTCCCCTGAAATCTTCTTCATATAAGTCCATGATAAATTGCCCCTGAAAATTCTTTAAATTTGCCAATGAAAATTCTTTAAATAAGTCAATGGATTTTTCATGGGAAATTTCCCCTGAAATCTTCTTCATATAAGTCTATGGTAAATTTCCCCTGAAATCAACCCAAAACATAGAGTTAAATAGTAAGTATTGAGACATATGATCTTAATTTTTTATATATTTCAATACCTGGAAAAGACCCCTGTAAAAAGGACAAAAAAGATTTTCCTTTTTATTTTGGACTGCCTTCCATGTAAATTTCATGTACAAGCTTGATTCACATGAAATTCATATGAAATTAACCATGTAAAATGTAAAAGCTTGATTCACATGAAATTCATGTAAAATTAACCATGTAAATTTCATGTACAAGCTTGATTCACATGAAATTCATATGAATTTAACCATGTAAAATTAATGTAAAAGCTTGATTCACATGAAATTCATGTCAAATTAACCATGTAAATTTCATGTACAAGCTTGATTCACATGAAATTCATATGAAATTAACAATGTAAAATTAATGTAAAAGCTTGATTCACATGAAATTCATGTAAAATTAATCATGTAAATTTCATGTACAAGCTTGATTCACATGAAATTCATGTAAAATTAACCATGTGTATGCAATAAATTTTTATATAGATGTACATATATTACCTCTTTAGAAAATGTTAATGGTGTGGCTGTTCCTTCTCCTTGTGGTAATCTTCTTTTAATCTGTTAAAATACAGCATATACAAATAATTTTATCTATTGCCTTTATTTTCCAAAAATTCAAACAAGTTAATTTTATTCTTAGTAAAAAGTTTAAAAGATGGTCTATAAGTATGAACAGCAATAAAAACTCCAGATCATGATACATATCATAATGTCACATCTTCCCCTCTAAATTTGGTACTATTCAGCCTGTGGTTTCAGAAGAAAGGATGCATACACACAGGATTTACCATTTCATGAGCTCTGCTAGTTATAGTTAGCTGAACTTACTAACTAGCTACATGTATTTGACATTTATATAATAATAGCTGAAGGAAATTTATAAAACTGACATGACACATGCTGAACAGTCAATGTAATTAATCTATACAGACCTTCATATATTAAAGGCAAACAATAACCTTTGCACTTGACCTTTCATAAGGAATATTTATATAGAAGGATTTACCCTATGCATGGGTAGTGTTAGGATTCACAGTTGAATACATGTACACTAACAATGCATGTTTCCCACAATGTAGATGGAATAAGTGCTGGTGTTCCCTATACAAAGTACTGGTCCATAATGAATATTTAAATTAAAGGTCAAACGGACAGGTCAATGTTGTTTGCCTATACATGTGCAGGTTATTATTGCCAAATTTAGTTGTTAAGCTAATAACTGCTATTAAATGCACTTTTACAGTGTGTGCCAAACTTCGTCGGACCGTCGGACAAGTCCGATAAAATTACCGCTGGTCCGATAAAAAATCAGATTTTTCCAGACCGTATGTCCGGTAACCAGTTCGGAAAATAGAGAGCGCCAAAAATTCGGATTTATAGTTCCGATCCAATTCGAATTTTATTATTGCCATCCGACATCCGTTATTACAAAAATGTACGTTCCAGGAGCTATTCCAGGGAAACCAATAAAACGGAAAGCAACAGGAGGTGCAAATTATGAAGAAAACGTGAAAGAAAATTTAAGCAGCATTTGATGGAGGGGCGACCATGGTTGCAATTTGACGAGGAGAAATGTGTAATGAAATGCACACACTGCTTTGAATTTTACGGGTCGGGAGGCGCAGCACACAATAATAATTTAAAAGGCCAGAATACATTTATTTGTACTTCCATAAATAAATGTATTCTGACCTTTTAAATTATTATTGTGTGCTACGCCTCCCTAACTCGACCCGACCCGACTCGTTTCTCCTTGTCAAATTGCAACCATGGTCGCCCCTCCATCCAATGTTTCTTAAATTTTCTTTTAAATTTTCTTCATAATTTTTTGCCCGTAGCTTTCCGTTTTAAAGGAGAAAATAAGTTAATATTTACAAAACCGAATAATTGTTTTCTTTTTATTGAAGAATTTTTGGTCCAGTAAAAAACTTTACGGTCTGGTAAAGTTTCTAGGTTTACCAGACCGAATGTCCATTAATCATTTGAAAGTTTGGCACACACTGTTTTAGATCACATGTAAAATGAGAATGTGGTGACAAATTACACAATAAAATTTTTAGCATTTTTCATCACAGCAAAATATCAGGGGTATATGGTGGCTTATTTCTGACATCAAGATAATTTGGGTAGTAAAATAAAATGTTGAGATAATAACACGACATGTCGAGATACTTTTGTTGATTAGTCATGGTTAATATCTTGACATAAGTATCTCGACATGTCGTGCTATTTATCTCAACATTTTATTTTACTATCAAAACTTTCCTTTATATTATCTTGACTTGACATGATATTAAGTCAACATGTCGAGATAATTTTATGTGGACCAAAATTTATCTTGATGTCAGAAATAAGCCACCATAGGGGTACACATTTCATGCATTTCAAATTCAGAAATACACATACTTTCACACGTAGAAACTTTAATATTTGAAAACTTAGTACAGTAATTAACATTTCATAAATCAAACTTTTGCAATAAAGGTGTACAGGTACATGTATTATGTGTATTTAAATGTAGTTTTGTAGTTGTCGAACAACGACAAATAGCTAAATAGCAAACATCAATATCCACAAATATTCATTGTTCTACAAACCTTTCTGGCAGATGTTCTTGTATCAGTGTTACAATTTTCCAAGTCTTTCAGCAAAATAGAGATCTCCGTCTTCTCTTGTCCGGGCTGTAAGATAAAAGTTTGTATAAAAATATTATCAAACTCACACATAAATAACCAGTTCATGTCCAAGAAACAATCCCAAAAGCAAAATAAAAACTGGCAAATAAAGCATGGACTTCTACCAGGGAGGTGGGGCTGGGTGCTCCAGAGGAGTTAGCACTAATAGGTTATATACAGATGTACATGGAGGTTATTAGAATATGGTAAGACACATTAACAGTGAGGCTTTTTTCTTTTTTCTTTTATTTTCCACATATAAAAGATATACAGATATACTAAAAGAGAGAGAGAGAGAGAGTACTAACCTGAAGAAGACATTTCAGTCTGGAAATATCAGTTGTCACAGCATCACATGCAGAAAGAACAAGTCGTACTTGGTCAGCCATCAAAGCAGTACAATCTACCGCCTCATGGGACAAATGTACAGAATATAATTGCTACAATAAATGAAATTAAATTTAGTTAATTTATCAAGAAATATTCAACTGTTTAAGTTATTTCATCATTTATTTACACTGAGGATATATTTACATGTACATGACTTACGGTAAAGGTGATTATTTTCTTGGGGTGAAAATTTCATGACAAACACATAAAATTTAATGCAACAAGCCTTGCATGAGCTGCATAAACATTTTATTCAATAAGTTTAATAAATTCAATATTACATAAGCACAAATGTAAGATTCTGTTTATTGTACAATATTTTTGTATCTGGAAAGTGTTTTCTCAGCTAAAATAGAACAGCCCAAATGGCAACTAGACTTCAAGTCACGCTGTCTAAAATACTATGTTTCCATTCCTGGTAGCCAAAATCGCCATTGGCTACTAATTTTTTAGGAATTCTTTTAAAAAGTAACCTATTTCAGCAGATTTGTAGAAAAATACTTTAAAAAGGACTATATTTTCATAAATTTTTGAAATTTGGCTACTAATTATTTTATATTTGTGAAAACCTAGAAAATATGACATCATAATATGCAACAACAATTGTATGATGTCACTTACCATGGTTACATGAGTCATATTACATATGTGTATTATGATTTTTATTACATGGGTATATTGTATGAACTTTGTGGGCTATTATACATAAACAATATTATATTTTCAACTTTCTGAATGGGGTGCACACTTTTAGTCTAAAATTAAGTAGATTGCTAGTGCTTAGTTGAATAAAGTAAAGATAATTACCTGGAAGAAACTGATTGATTTCTCAAGTAGATCCAGGGATACAGTTTCATCTAACTGAAATGAGAAATAAAAACAATTAAAACATTGTACTTATCATATGTAATTCAGGTATATAAACATGATACGGTAAAACATCACTTTTATGACCCTTGATAACTTGAAAGAAAATGGTACAATGACAAACCCCCATTACTCTGCATTAATTTTGTTTGATAATTAATATTTTGATCAAATCTGAAACAATGAGTATACAATTTAATACCTGGTCTTTTCTTAATAAATCTATAAAATAGTCCACAGATTTCTCATGGGCAGCCATCTCTGGTAGAAGAGTTCCAATTTTCAGGAATAAATCAACATGGCAAGTCTTCAGAGCACTGTAACAGAAACATGCAAGATCATGTACATGTGAAAAATCAATAAAATAATGGCAACATATCCTGTCTGAGTGAAGTTGAGTAATGTTTTTTAAAGTCCTAGTCAAGAATATTTCATTTATATTGAGATGTCGCCAGCTATAGGCAAAGGTGAAGCTGTATGTTGCACTGATAACACACAGCAAGGTTCTTTATCATGACACACCAACTGTGACATGGGACCTTGTTTATTTTAAGTTCCCATCCAAAACAGGGCCCCACAAATGCCGATAAGGTCATTCGGCGGTAAATAAAAATCACCGCTAAAAAAAAAAAAAAAAAAAAAAAACCTCATTCATAACCCCCCCCCCCTTCCCTTCTTCATTGGTTTATAGAGCTTTTTGGTGGAGCTTACATTTCGTCTGGAATGTTACACAGCAGAAATCTACTTTAAGATGCTTCCTTTCTTCATTTTATTCATGAAAAACTTTATTCATCCAAACAGTCACCACAAAGTCGGGAAAGACTACAGCCATGTGCTTTGTTTACTTTCTGTGACTATCATGATTATGTCCCTTTAATACATATTATTCAAAGCAGAGTTGGTAACGACTATTTGTCGGGTTAAAGTTAAAAACAAATATGGCTGTCACATGTTTTACTGCTTACATGGTCTTAATCATTAAAATCTGGGTTTATTTAGAAGAATATTAAAGAGATCATGATTTTATTATCGTCCTACAGCATTCCTATGAATAAGGAATATATAATAAGGTAATTTTGTTCATCTGCCTTGTGCAATACACATCGTTTGCCTACAGTAGCTCTGTTCCAGAACAGATGGAGATTTTCTTTTTTTGTGCCGAATATTTAAATAGGATTCGAATAACAGTCAACTAATATTCAAATGCTTAATTTGGTATTCTTTTCAGCTCTTTTGTTTCACCTCGCTGTTTGAATCATCTCCTTAAAACATGAAACAAGGCATAAATAAAACTGAGGCCTCATAAGGTATTTTGTTTACACGGTTTGTTGAACACACGTGGTCTCGGTAATTAAGTGATTAGAGGATTAACTCTGGTGTTGATTATACACAGTTAATGATTAATTAATTATCACACTGATTGTTCACCTGTGGGACACGTGGCTTCATCTTAAAGTCTTGTGTGATTTCTCGATCGTGAACTAATCTTAATTCACAAGACAAAATTTAGAAGATTTATAGGTGGAAAAAACCGAATGACCGAATTTCAATTCGGCATTTTATTTGCCAATTCAGTGATTTTTAGCAGATTTTGGCGATTTGTGGGACCCTGATCCAAAATAAATATTGACTTTCATTTCGTCATGCTGAGTGCTTAGGGAAAGAACAGTCACTACCCACTTTCAAGTCTTAGGTCAGACCTGGTGTGGGTTTGATCCCACTTGTGGACTAGCACTCTACTAATTGAGCTACTGCAGTGTTAATAAATATATCCCGGATTTTTCAGAACTTAAAATGGCAAAATACCTAGACAGAGTTTTGCCAAACTGGAAAAAAGTCCAGAAAACCTAAAATTTTAAGTATTTTATTTGCATGATTTTTACTATACATGTAAACAGTATTCAATGTTAAGTAATATAAAAGGTAAAAAAAACTTACATATGTAAACCTATGTATGACCGAATGACAGATAATGAATAAGAAAACATGTAAAAACATAATACCTTTACTATATTTGAAAATCAACCAAATGAAGAATATTCTAAAATATAATCAACTTTTTCTTTACAGAAACTTTTACAATTCTTCAATTGAAATAATTCACACAACTCTAAATGTTTACCATTAGAACAAAATAAGACTCAATGAAATAATACAGTCTTTGTTATGCAGCAAAATCTTGTAACGTGTATAGTGCCCCTCTGTAACTTTGCAACATTGTTTATCTCCACAGTATTTTTGAAGTCAGAAAAGTCTATTTCTCTTACACATGTATACATGGTACATGTATTTATTGTTATAAGACTCCCTCCGTTTATTGCCAAACAAAATATACATGTATAAAGCCAAAATCTGACGAAACAAAATGGTGATGATGAATGGAGGTTTTATTGTACATGTACACACACAACACACATATACCAGTACATTGTATCTTACCTTTCATATTGTTTCATTACACCTGTCAACAGGTTCAGTAATGTGATGACATGGTTACCATAGCTACACTGTTCTGCTTTATGTGACTTCAATACATGTTCTCTGTCAATGGCTTCAATCATCTCAAACTATGATAAAGAATTTGATCACATACATAAAAGGAGAAAATGTTTTTTCTAAGTAAAGTACAATAACATTATTTCATTCTTTTTCACACATGAGACATAGTAATTTTGTGAGATTTTCTTGTCTCACCCTAGGGTGAGATCACTTTTCTCAACTAACAATTTTTCTTACATTCCAATTGCTTACACTTGCTTAATTGATGATGTGATACCGGTAATAATTTTACTTCAAAACTTCAACAAAATTGATTACGTCTTTTTCAGAAGATACGGATGGTGACATAAAAACTGAAAATGTGATGCAATTTTATGTTTGCAAATCATGTTATGTTGTAAATGTGTGAGAAAAAGAATCTTACACCAGTAACAGAGTAAAACAGAGATATCTTAAACTCAGATGAATATTTTCAATGTTCAGAACTTGGGAATGTTCATTCTGGACAGGAAAATATGCATACTCGTTTGAGATAGCTCTACCTGCATAAGATTTTATAAATCTCATTTTGGAATTTCATGAACATGAATAATGGTAATGTATACCTTGTCTTTTATTTGTGATGCTAACAGATCAGCCTTATTAACAATTCTTGGTATCATTAGTAAAACCAACACTGCATCATAATCACCTGTAAATAAATACATGTATAGTATGTGTATATAAAGCAAACTGTAGATTACTTTTTATGACGAGAGATTTATTAACACATAATTTCCCACGGACACTTGGTCGCGAATTTATATATCTTTTTATATATCAGATGAATATTCTCAGAATTGTGAAAATTAAATATATGCCAGCAATATTTGAGGGATCAAAGGGAAATACTTGCCTATCGTTGCAAATTTTAATATTTACATGGATTGTGGTTGCAAATTTACATATTTGCAAAATGATGTCTAGGAGTCGACATGCAAAATGTGATACTCATGAATTCAAAGTAATCTAAAGTATTTAGTTGTTGTAAAACTACAATTAAAATACTGCAAGAAGACTGGAATGGAGTAGTGTTGTTGTATGCTCCAGTCAAAAGAGAAAGTATTTTAGAGTACAGTCCAACCTGCCTTAAAGGCCACCTCTATGTAAGGTGGTTATAAAGGCCAGTAGAATTGTATCCCAATGGTTCTTTATTCATATTATTTGAACCTGTCTATAAAGGTCACCTGCCTGTAAAGATCACTTTTACTGGTTCCCTTGGGTGACCTTTATAGACAGGTTTGACTGTATATCAATTCAGTCAATCCTGGGATGATGGAAAACCACCAACTATCAGCAAGGGAAATGGAAAATTGTTCTCATACCAGGATTGGACAGAGTGCAATTTGAACCTACAAGTAATCGGTGGGTGGGAAAGTGCTTTCACTCATATAATCTGTTTGTTAAGACCAATTAAGATTCTTTCACTTTCATAAAGACAAATCTGATTAGAAAGGCTAAAGAACAATCACTTCCTACATTAAAGTCTTAGGTATGATTTGGCAAGGAATGGAATCCCAAAATTTCATGCACAGTATGAACAACTGTTCTTGTTTTGCTCTTACCTGCATCTGTCTTGGTAGGTTGATGGATCCACTTTTGGATATGTAATCAACAGAAGAGAGCTAGACCAGTGCTTGTAGTTAGAAGCAGCAGTTTTGGAAGGCATCTTTGATGCCCTCTACTGTTTATGCAGGCACAAATTGTTATTTTTCATTAATGATTCAATATTTCCACAATAGAGATTATCTTTAATCTTTCCTCCACATCTACATGTATATTCTGTTTCAAAAATCAAGAAATGATTGTCTTGATGCCCTTTATCGTTTTTGCAGGCACAATTTGTTATTCATATTATGATCACATCTTATCACAAGAGAGATTATCTTCTAATATTAGCTCAATATCTACATCTATATTCTATTTCAAAAATCAACAAATGGTTGTCTTACCTCCTCTACTCATAAATGTATCAGGCATGTAAGACTTTAACATATCTACATGGTTATTAGCTTGATGTACCTCTAACTTCCTAAGCTCCATATCTATAGTCTGTTTCAAAAAAGAAAAACAAAATAATTATGTTTAATAGTCTGTATAAAAAACCAAAAGGAATACAAATGACTCAAATGGAATTGCAAGAGGAAAGATGACAAAACATTGATCTACAGTCTATTCAAGAACAAAATTGAAATTAAATTCTCTTTGCTTTAAAAAACCATAGAAAAAGCAAAAGCACACTTTTAACAAAAATGTCTTCATCATTGAACTGATCAAGACAAATGATAAAATTTGTTAAAACTTTCTTATATTAACACTGACAAATAGTTTATTTTTTCAGGGAAAAGTGAGAAAAAGTTTAAATCAGATACTGTGAATTTTATTTCTTGAAAATGCCCCAAAAAGACGGATGAAAATTGTCAAAATGGAGGTATAATTACATGACCCAAGAGAAAAAGTAGTACATAAGGACCATAAGAAAACAATTTGATTCCTCAAATATACCACATGCAATAATGGTATCCACCTGAAGATACAATACCAGTTTATATACCTTAGGGGAGTTGGTTTCCTTGTACCACAACTTTATTGCAATATAAATACATATAAACAGATACTTTATCTACATTATATAAACCATCACCTACACATACATTTTAATATTAAAATGGTAAATTAATTCTGTAACACCTCAGTTAAGGAAAATCAACACCAGAATTCAAACCTAGAACTGTCTTGAAAGCCAAATTCCCTCACCCCTATTATTTACATGGGTTAAATGTTTTCCCAGAAGATAATTCATGTGAAGTTTTATGACAGTCATCAAATGCAGCTATGAGATATGGCCCAGACACAATTTTTAAACATTCTTTTCCAGAGACCTTGACCTTTCCAATATGACCTTGGTCTGAGGTCATGACACACCTTTAGACCATGAAGATTATTCATGTGCAGTTTTATGACAGTCATCAAATGCAGCTATGAGATATTACACAGACAGACAGACAGAAGGATGGACAGACAGACATGGTGATTCCTATGTACCCCCTCAAACTACTTTGCAGGGGGTATAATAAGATCATAGGGAAATACAGGGAAAAAACCAAAACTAATTTCTATCATTATAATCAAAATGGTTAAATAAAGAAAATATATGATAATTATCACAGTATCTAGGATTCACTGTCAAAAATTCAGCCAACATTTTTACAAGCCTGAATTTCAAATAAGAAAATGTGTGTATATACAGAACATTGAATTTTGCTGGGCCTATATTCTGCCCCATTCCCAATTCAAAATATTATGGCTTTTTCACTACCAATTTGTCAATTTTCACAATTTTGGAAATTTCAACTGTTACCTTTTCTATCACTTTGTCTTTTTTACAATTTTGGCTATAATGATGATTATTTTCACAATTGCAACATGTGCAAGAGCCCTGGTGATGTTCACTAATAGATTAGAGAAAGCCTTGAAATAAACAAGTGTCGGACTCGCAGACTGGTCTAAATTTTGAAACCTGATATAGCCAATCAAAAAGCTCAGCCAGAAACTTTCATATTGATAAATCAAGAAAATTTATCTTTTCACATTTATCATTGAATTTTTTTGTACTTGACTGGAAACTATCTCAAAAGTCAAAATAAATAAGAGAATTTCTGTAAAATCACCACTGACGTGAATCTGATTCTGTGATAATTACCATTTCATTTTATATAAAAAATAGAAGTAATTTAATGGGAAGGATAATCCATGGTGCATGGCATCAAATTATAATAAAAAGTATTATAATATTAGTAATAAACATATACCACACTTCCAGTTTGTTTCTAACAGAAAAAATATTCTTTAATTAATTTTTAACAGAAACAGTTACCGGTAAAAACAAATACAAGCAAGGGGTCGAAACACAGGATGAAGGATGACCTCGACTGATTTGGATGTGAACCAGCATAACAACACAGCTGTATGTAAAACTTACATGTACCACACTTTTAACTTGACATCAGCAAAGAAAATGCATGTACATGTATTTTGTATACACTTGGTCATGAGTTAAGGACCATGTCATTTTAAAAATCAATTTCTTTATTCACAAATCCATGAAAAAGACGAAATTTAATCCCCAATGAATATTTGTGATTTTACATTATAATTTCTTGTTTTGTGAGAATCTTGTTATCAAACACAGTAAAACAATTCAGAAAATGTGGTAAAAACAGGTAAAATTAGAGCAAAAATTTGAGTTGGGCTGTGTATTCACATAAAATGAAACAACCAAACAAGTGACATTAGACATGAGACTGATGTTTAATCACTTTTCAAAACTTCACAACGAACACAAAGTTAATACCAAACTCACTCTATCCGTTTTCTGCAAATATGGGAAATCTCTACTTTCAGTTTCAATGAACTTTGTATAGACAAATGATTTTTCGAAGATTTACACATGATCTTTCAATGAAAAATTACTTTGCTTTTGTAGGCTGCTTGTTATCAGAATTTTAATTAAAACAAATCAGAAAAAAATTACAAAGTTTTGAACACCAAAATATTAAACAACTACTTGTATATCATGTTTATACACATTAAAACAATTTTACCCACAGGAAGTGAAAACTTTCTACTTTTCAAATTAATAAAATCAGCAAAATAAAGATTCTAACAGATATTCTTTTCTTGTTTCTGTTACAATAATTGAAAAACACGTTTTTAACAATTTGAACAACAAAGTTAAAATTTAATATTTTTGGAACATTTTATTCAGGAAATATGATCTCAGGTCCTCTGACTGTATAGCAATCCACTGGTTGATTTGTAATATTTTACAAAATTAACACTGTCCATTAGAAATATTACATTGGTATAATATTATAATTTCTAACAAACATTCAAGTGGCACATAAATTAAGACCAAGCGCATCTTTTGAAGTTAATTGTCAGCAGAAAGATTTATGAGAACCTGCAAGTTTGGTCTAAAGCAGTTTATGTGAAAGACTAATTGGACCCCGCCCCCACCCATTCCCCCCCCCCCCTCAAGAACTAACAAAACAACCCTGGAAATGAGACTGAACAAAACAAAGGTAAAAGTGTGTGGTTATGGGTGAACAAATCTTAATATCTTTCTCATTAATTGACAATAAATGTTTTGATTTTTTTTCCTGGGAATGGAAAACAATGAGTGTTTTTGAAAAAAGAATATAACAACAGGTTAAAACAATATCATTAACTGAAAAACCTCAAAACATTCCATGAGGGTTTTTTGTTTTGTTTTTTTTTACTCGATTGCCATATCATGTAATTATTTGGTTTGTACAATTGCCAAGAATTTTCTGAATAAGTTTCAATAGATTTTCTCACTGCTTAGGATGAAAAACACATGCAATACACATTAAGAGAAATGTGACAATCATCAACAGGTCCAGTGATTTCACTACGACATCAAATAAAATTTTGTGATAATTCAATAACTAGAAAATTCAAATATTTCCAAAAAAGGGGTCAAATACATGTTCACTTAATTTGCAATTAACATAATTAACTGACTATATATAAAAGAAAAGAGAAAAATCACTGACTGACTTAACAGGTAGAAAAATTGACCCTAAAAATGACATTTTCAACCAATAAAAGATCAAGTTTCATGGTCACTATATCATTGCCTTATATGATCAGTTACCTTTGCATAAGCCTTGGATTCTGCAAATTTTGCCTTAAAATCAAACACCTCAATGGCTGAAGGTTCCTGTTTGGTCTCTGTTGTCTCCATCTTACCTCTTAAATCTTTATTCTCATCCTATTGAAGAAGAGAATAAAATTCATCAAATTCAACAAACCTAGTGAAAATGCTCCTTTTATTATGTAGAAAACATGTGATTTTTTTTAGTCTTATTATATCAAAAATTAATTTGTTGGATAACATACAGCTAAGATGTAATATGCTTTTACAAAGCTACAGTAAAACATTGTTATAATACCCTTCAAACACCTTAGTAATGCCAAAATTGGACTGAATCAATGGTTGCAATGAATGAAGGTATTACGCAAAAGTGGGTTCCTTTCTAAATTATGTTTATACAAGTCATTTGTAGCAGATTAGACCTGGTCTAAACCACTGGTTAATGGATCAAAACGCCACCAAACACCTTCATCTGAATCCCACTTTGGTAATTCCTAGCGTAATTAAGTATGTCAGTTCCCTTTCTAGAGGTGAGTGGTTTTCTTTGGTATTCCAGTTTCCTACACCATCCCTAAATTGAATGCTTCCTCAGTGTAAGTGACAAACCTAAACTGGGATGTAAAACACAATTTCTCCCTCTTATTAGCTTGTCACCTTCCTTACTGTCGGTTTTAGAAAGTACAATAAAAGGGCTTTAGCAAAAGGGTGTTACAGGTATTTAATTATAAGTAAATTGAATTTACATCCAATATTTTTATACAGTAGAACTATTAATTGATCAATTGCAGCTCGATGGCCTTAAAAACCTTGAAAGTGATTAGCCTTCTATTTTAAGTTACTATGATGTTGAAGTCATTGAAATCAAAAGGGTGTGAAAAATTCTTGGGACCAAAGGAAAATATACATGTATCTTTGGAGTAATGGAGTTTTATGCCTCAGTCATGATTCATTCATTTACATGCATATTGAGGCAGTCAGTTTTGAGATGGTGGAGGAAATTAGAGTGACCCCAAAAACACCAACCAACCTACAGAAACATGTGATTTAGACCACTAGACCACGAGTTCCCAAGTTACCTACGGTATTAGAATTAAGATGTTTCAATGATGGACATTCTACAACATGTGGTAAACATTTATTTTGTTATCTTTTCATACTTATTCTGTACCTGTAAGTGGGATACCAGCTCTCTGAATTTATTTATTGTTGCTTCATAATCAGCCAAGGTTTCATGTGCAGCATCAACTTTTCTCTGACTCTGAAGAATAATAAAAAAAGATTTTAATATCAAACAGTGTACAAATGGTGAACAATGTCAAAAATTCAACTGACAGAAATGAATTTATTTCATGATGTTTATGATTTACTTTACAAACATTGAAGTAAGAAAAATTGACAAATTTGATTGAATTTTATGTTTTATGCCATTTTCTGGCATTTTTTGACCAAACAAACATAATCTAGAGCAAGATATGTTTTTATCACATTATAAGAAGAAACATTAATTAGAAAACTTTCATTTTTGATCTTCTAAACTATTTCACAGTAAAAAGTTTTTACGGTTCCAACTATATGGGAAAGTGTACAAAGGGAAATAAAAATGTTTTGCTTTGATGATATACACAGTATCCATTTATAAAGAATGTGAAAATATATAAACACAAAATGCAAGATATTTATTTTCAAAGGCAAAATTTTGCGGTACAAGAGTCATGGTGAAAATTGTGAATATTTTTTTCCCAGTGAATGTTTCTTATTATACAGTAATTTATCATTCTACAAAGCATGAAATCTGTTCTTCTTTGTGCTTATATCTTTGAAAGGAAAATTTATTCAAAATACATGCATGTTCAAAAAGGCAGTGACATTATTCCACACTGGTTGAACATTGTCCCGAAGATTCTAGTGACAACAACTTTTAACGTAAACTGCCACACTGAAACACACTTCAGTCCCATACCATCAATATGACATCATCAATGATAAACATCATAATTGTCATTATGAAAGTAAAAGTCCTGTTTCCAATTTTATCTACAAATTATTACTCTAATCAAATTTTCATTTTTATTGTCATTTGAGGGGCAAAACCATTCTATGACATAATAACTAACATTTTTACTGTTGATGAGATTTCCCCACTTTGTTACCATGGCACTTTTAAAAAATAGAAAACTTGAACTACACCAAAATAATGATAATGTTAGAGTTACATGTTCATGTATATTACCTCTACAACTTTAGCACTAGCTAAATCTATTTCTTCTCTCAGTTCTAGCTCTGTCTCCCGGGCATTCTCCTGAAGTTCTTCATTCATCTCATGTAGTGCTTCCTGATAAAAGAAATCATGTTTAGTTTTAAAATAATTTTCTAATCGCTCTGTAAACAAATTGGTGCCTGGAAAAAATAAATTAAAACAATAGACTTAATGTACATGAATGTGAACATAAAATCTGTGCAGTAATACACTAGAAGTGTAGTGGTAACAGTGATTTATACATTCACAGTTTGGTATTAGTAATGCACAGTATTGGAAGAAGAAATTGATCACACATAGTGATGTTTACATCTTATGGAAAGAAAACAAGTTATAACTGAAATAGAAAGCCATTTCAAAAGTGACCAACAAACAAACACCAACTGGGAAATCCATTTTTTCCTAACCATGTGTACGTTTAAAATATGAATTGCAAATGGCACATATTCTCCACTCAAAGATTGTTCCTGTAAAGTTTCATAAAAATCTCTTAATCAGCTTTTTAGAAAAGTTATTGATAACACGTTGGCAGAAAAAATGGAGTAATCACTATACATGAAAATGAACATGTATGTTCCCCATTGTTTTTGGGACATACATGTAACTATTATTAACATACTAGATCAGCCTTTTCCTCCTCTATTTCTTGTATCTTCTCTTCTAACTGTAAATTTCTCTCTGTTAGTGACTCCACCATTTCTTCAGCTCCAAGAGCTGCATCAACCTTTTTTTAATAAATAAAGTAAAGAATCTCAATATAATAACAACAATCCTTAATAATGTTGACATTTATGCCCTAGATTTTCTATTCCAACAAAAATATTTTTCATTTTCCTTTATTTTGGATTTTTATAATATAAATGTAAATCAATTTTCCAAATCTTTCTTGAACATCAAAATTTGAAACTTAAAATTATACATTGACTCACCGTCATTGAGCTAACCTATCATAAAGTGAGAAAATATTTTTACAAAGATTGATTAAAATAAAATTAATTGGTCATATTGACACTTTTTTAGCTTAGCCTATAACTTATTTAAATACAATACTAATGTCAGGAATAAAGTAATAAGGCATGTGCAACATGTGCAAAGAACTTCAGTTTACTTAAAATTCAATGGAAATTTTTGTTAACTTTGTCTTTGATGTGAAAGATTAAAATTGTTAAATTATTTAATTGAATCTCTAAAAAAACGCCAAATTTAAGAGCTTTCCAAAGTATAGATATTTTGAAATTTAAGGCCTTTTTTTATATTGAAAAATATATCCCTAAGCTTTTACTGAAACTTCCTTATAAAATGTAATACAGAAACACTTTCAAGAAATACATGTTGTTGTTGCATGTTGCTTAACGTTGCATCAGCAATTTTTCAGCTATTCGCATTGAGAACTACTACTTTATTAATCTCTAAGGATTAATCTATGAACAAGTTCGTGTATGCATGTGAAGTGCAAGTGTGTTTTATGGTTGCCATTGTACCAGCGGGCACTCAAAGTGATTTAAGGTGCAAGCTCACTGAGTCAGTTTGCTGCAGACAAGCATACCACTCCCCCAGTTACATTATACTGACACCGGGTAAACCAGTAAAGGCCAATGGCAAGGAAAACTCACTTTCCCCCATGAGGTCTGAGCGGGACACAAACTCAGTGGTGAGAGACCCGGATATGTAGACCGACATTTTTTCCATTATGCCACCGCGACCTCTAAGAAATGCATGTAGTAAATATAATGTATTATACTGGCTGTACAGGACTAAGTAAACTTTGAAAGATGAAGTGATTTTACTTAGTGTTCGATCTAGAACTGTAGTTAATGGGGTCATCCTGGCCCAGGCCTTACAGAAATTTTATTTGGAAAGATCTATATTGAAACAACCACACCACTTTAATAATGTACATATATATCATTTTTTGAATTTCAAACTATAACCAGTTATTTCAAGTCAAAGAATAATTAATTATTAGTCAACTGGCATTGACAAGATGGGTCATGATTGGCCCACAGACGGTATTTTTAGGGGACCAAATTATCTTTTTAGGCCCAATGGCACAAGGGCCCCTTCTAGATTGAACATTGAATTCTACTCAAATATTTTACTCTAATTCATTAATCCATCAGAGTACCATCTTACCTGATCCTTCAATTCAATAATCTGACTCTGTAGTTCTGACAGAGTTACATGTATCTTACCTGATCCTTCAAGTCAATAATCTGACTCTGTAGTCCTGACAGAGTTATCTTACCTGATCCTTCAAGTCAATAATTTGACTCTGTAGTCCTGACAGAGTTATCTTACCTGATACTTCAAGTCAATAATTTGACTCTGTAGTTCTGACAGAGTTATCTTACCTGATCCTTCAAGTCAATAATCTGACTCATACATGCCATATTTTTATGGGAGCAAACTGTGAGATTGGTGGCAATTTTAAGGGAGTTTTGAAAAAAATAAGGGAGGTTTTACGTAAACCTGTAATGCAGACAATTTTCACGTATTCTTAGGTTTTTTGAGAACTATAAATGCTTTTGTATTTTGCCACAGCTTGATGTCTTTTTCAGACTTTGATCTTTTGTCTGAATTTTCATGAAAAATAATTTAGTGTTCATTACATTATATACAATATTTAAAAGATGTGCATTTTGTCAAAACATTAAATAAAACACCAGAGTAGATTTTTATTACAAATAATTTTCTTTTTTTTCATTTTATCAATGAAAACATTTATTCATTAGATACCCACAGTACATATTCAAGACTTTTTATTATTAAGCTACAAGTAAGACTAAATAGAAAATCCATGGGACACAATAAGATCTTATATTGTTAAGTACATTTTTTTATTCAACTGTTCAATGAAAGAATGTGTTTTATTTTTTATCTGGAAAAATAAATAAGTTACACAACAAAAACCTGCTTTCAGATGTTTCCTTTCCATAATCATTTTATTAATGAAAAGTTTTATTCATCCAAACAATCACCAAACAGAAAGTACTGTCAAACATGTGCTTCCAGTTTAATTTGTTTACTTTCTGTAGCAACATGATTATTCCCCTTGATATACTTTGTACATGTTGGGTTAACGACTATTTTATCGGGTTAAGGGTTAAAACATGGATGCTACAGCATGACTTTTGGTGGTCACTTCATACAGCTTTTTCCATGAAATTTGGGTATATTTAGAAGAAAAATAAAGAGATCATGATTTTAATTGCGTTATACAGCCTTCATTTAAATAAAGAATACCGGTACATAAAAAGGTAAATTTTTTCCATCTGTCTTATGCTATTCACATCGTTTTCCATCCAAAAAATTCCCTGTTCAGAAAAGATAGTTTCTCTCTTCCTCTGGTGCCTGATATGTGATTGGAATTTTTACAAAGAAAGAACAATATTTGTGTAATTGTTTATTTATCTATCACAAATGATAAATCTATACACGTGTATCTTAAATTAAATGACACCATGAAGGTGACAACGCGTGTCCACTTGCGGATTAGGGGATTATCTACGGTACATTGCACACGACTTTGGACACTTCAAACCATGTTTATTCAGTAATCATCCCTTCTGATTGGCGTAGCTTCTTTGAAAAAAAATTAAAGGGAGGCATAGCATTTTTCCGTGAGAAATCGATCTAACGCCGGGAGTTTCAAAAATAAACAAAAATCCGTGAGGTTTTGTCTCACGGCGTGAGATATGGCATGTATGCTGACTCTGAAGTCCTGACAGAGTTATCTTACCTGATACTTCAAGTCAATAATTTGACTCTGTAGTTCTGACAGAGTTATCTTACCTGATCCTTCAAGTCAATAATTTGACTCTGTAGTCCTGACAGAGTTATCTTACCTGATCCTTCAAGTCAATAATCTGACTCTGTAGTCCTGACAGAGTTAGCTTACCTGATCCTTCAAGTCAATAATCCGACTCTGTAGTCCTGACAGAGTTATCTTACCTGATCCTTCAAATCTGTAGTTCTGACAGAGTTATCTTACCTGATCCTTCAAGTCAATAATCTGACTCTGTAGTTCTGTGACCTCCGATTGATATCTGTCTTTATCTTTTCTCAGATTGCTGATTTCCGTCTGATATTTTTCATTTTCCTTTTGAAGTTTCTGGGAGTCGTGTTTTTCTGCATTTGACAAATCTCTCATTCTATACACAAAAAAACACAAAATATATCTTTTTGTGATTTTTATTTTAGTTTTGATTCAAATGGTTTACATTTTATCATTCAAAATTTATGATGATTATGGACCAAAAACATTAATATTTTCCCATTTTTTTAAAAAGAAATTTTTAACCAATTTTTAAAATATTTTTCTCCAATTATCCTCATCTTTCTTTTTATAACATATCTTAATTAAGTATTAGTTCATATACATGCATCTGTTTTATTTTTTACATTACACTCATTAATATTAACATGTAAACATGTATATATATGTATACAGTCAAACCTATCTATAAAAGCCACCAATTGGAAAAAAAGTGGCCTATATGGGCAGGTGGACCTTATATACAGGTTCAAATAATATGAATAAAGAACAATTGGGACACAATTCTACTGGCCTTTATAAGCAGGTGGTCCTTTTATAAATGTAGCCTTTAAGGCAGGTTAGACTGTATATTGTACATGTTAGCATTTCTACAGGTGAAAAAATTTGATTTTTAATTATGAAATGCCCAATTTGCATGGTAATTTGGGCACTAAATTACCCAATTCATGTCCCCAGCCACTTTTTGTATAGGTCTATGTATTATTTAATATCTTATTTATCATTTCATCCAAACATCAAATCATAAATATCAACAAATCTTTTGCAAGGTAAAGCCCAAAAACAAACCCCTTATAATCTTGGAAATGTGAACATCCAAATAACTCCTGGGCTGTTTCACTCTTTTTTGGTAATGGGCTATGGGGCCTTGGAATTGGAAAAATAAGCTTAGTCTCAAAAAGTTTTGGAAAAATCTAATTGGAAACATACATGTACATGGTAGAAATGTGAAAGTTATAATTTTGTATCCAATATAATTGATTTGCAAAAATTAAACCAACATATTTTAGGAAAATATGTAGGCGTTAAACATTAGAAATGGGTCCCATTTTTTTGGCCTTAAAATAATCAAATAAATAGCCCTAAAATTAAATATCAATCTAATGCACTTATCACCTTAATAATACCATGGCCATGTTTTGTTTAACAACAGATGAATCAGATTTTATGTTGAAAAAAGACCATATTATCCTAACCTTAGCCTTCATATCAAAGGCAAAATCTCTGCTATCATGGGCCATAAGAACAATAAGTAAGGTGACATAAAAATCAAAAGCTATTATAACAAGTTTTGTTGTAGTTATGTTATAATCTGATTCTTACTTGACAAGAGCATCCTTTAGTCTCTCTATCTGCTGTTCATGTTGTTTTACCTGGTAATCAGCAGCAACACCTTCAGTACCTGGAGAAAACGAAATACTTGGTTAAAAGTCTTTTTTCTTCATTCATTTGATAAGATTTCTTTTAACACTTGGTGGTAAGTAGTAGAACTTCTGTCTTGAGAATGAGAGGTCGTGGGTTCGAACCCCAGACATTGCTTTAAAATTTGAAAAACTGCTTCCTCTTCTGGTGCTTGGTATTAAGAGGACAGACCACCCACTGGTTTACCTAGTGTCAGTATTATGTGACTGGGGAATGGTATACTTGTCTGATGCATACTGACTTGACAAGCTAGCAGTTTTACCTTGAGTGCATGCTATTACAAGACATATCACACATACACAATTTGTTTCTACAATAATGCTTAGAATTACATATTATACCAGTTTTAATTTTACAGCACTAGACGACCATTTCGGAATACAATTCCTCATCAGTAGCGCTTGGACCAGAAATGAGTAAACATTTTCTTGTAACAAAAACTGAAAAATAGCCAAATCTAGTCTGACACCTACACACTTACAAAAGAAGTGTTACATAATGTATATGTACTGTATAGAATCTCTAAAAAATTAAAGATTAGTGTTGGAATTTGAACTGTGTGTGTTTTACAAATTGTTATACCAAACCTTTATCAGTAATTTCACTACGTAAAATCTCCAAATCAACTGTCAATTCTTCCACTTTTTCCTTCAAGGAATCTACTTCTTGTTGTAAACTTTCAGCCTATAACAAATAAATCAACTTAAAAATAATACAGTATGATATTCCAGTCAAGTAAATGGAATACCCAAGGTTCGAATTTGGCACTGACAGACTGGCAAAGTGGTTTTCACAAAGTGCGAGTTGAAAATCTACTTACATGTACATGCAAAAAAGTGAGTGCCTTTTTTTCCATGAAAAAATCCATCTCATTATCAAAAAAATATCTCTTTGAATTTCAAATTTCAAAACATCCTGGCCGATGTCAACAAGTATAATGAAACATTGCCAGTTGAAAACTAAGAATGCCAGTAGAAAAATTTTAAACTGGCAAACCTTGCCAGTGGGGATAAAAATTAAATTCTACCCCGATATCAGTAAATGTAAAGTGGTAAATGGTATTGGAATTTAGAAAGGTTGAATTGTTAATTCACAATATAATGTTAGTATCTCTAATTATTTCATTGGAGAAAGAAAATAAATTCTGCAGTGCTGTTGCACACCAATCAAAGGGAGATGACTCCTTCATTTACACAAACTAACTAACTCTAAATGTTGAATATTTCATTTCTATTGAGACATCACCAGCTATAGGCAAAGGTACAGAAATTTGCCTGTATATTGCACTGATGGCATTATACAGCAACATTACACAAACTAACTAACTCTAAATGTTGAATACCATTTCTATTGAGACATCAAAGGAAATTTGCCTGTATATTGCACTGATGGCATTATACTGCAGGATTCTATAAAATGCCATGCCTATGTTGACACAATACCTCATTCATTTTATGTTCCCATCACATAGAACTGCGACTTTTATTTCCTAATGCAGTGCTTGGTGAAAGAACAGTCACTATTTACTTTCAAGTCTTGGGTCAGACCCGGTCGGGGTTCAAACCCATACCCTCCCACTTACAAAACAAGCACTTTACAAGTGGGAGGCCATGGGTTCTAACCCTGAACAGGTTTATAAATGTAATTATCATGTTAAAAGTATAATAACTGTTGTTTACAGTCATCAAAGAAATTCAATGAAACATGATATTCGTTTATCAACTGAAACTAATCTGGAGATTCCAGATACATTTGTATGTTCAGATTATAAAAACAGTGTGTATGTATAATCCTTCATATCAGGTTGAGTCCTACTTTTAAGTATAGTAGTCCTAGTATAGTTAATAAGTAGTGAGTTGCTTGTCCTAGTAAAATAGTTCCATTTAGGGAGGTTTTGAAGTACTCAAAGATTGCTTTAGAAGGACTGTTGATCTGCTGAATTTGGGGACAAAAATGGGTACCAATTCCAAAGTTTTTCGAAATGGTTTCCCAATTTTGTATCTTCTTTTACAACAATTTTCCACTATGTATTTCCGTTTAGACTTTCCCCTACAAAATGCATGAAACAACATTTATTTTCTAAATTCCTGGGCCCAGTAGCAAACAGGGGTGTGACAATCCTGATTAAAAAAGTTGCAACATAACATTCAGAGCACTTACTTTTTCTTCAGCCATTTCTTTATCTAGAGTAGCTATTTCTACAGTTTCAGCTAGATCAGACATTTCATCTCTGTATCTATCATAAGCTTCAGCTGAATCCTTTGCATCCTGAAATTAAGAAATTACAAAAATATAATAGGCATTTTAATTTAATAAGCATTTAAATGTTACAGCAGGGTTATTAGTGTGCCACTCCTACCATGACACAAGGCTTCATTTATATTGTTTCAATCTGAAATAACCTTGACTTTCATTTGGCAATGCTGAGTGCTTGGCAAACGTACAGCCACTACCCACATTGAAGTCTTATGTCAGACCCAGCTGGTGGTCAAACCCACAACCTCAAATTTATGAAGCAAACACTCTATGAAATGAGCTACCACAGTGGTTATAGAACATTTAAAGGGATTTTCATTTCAAGTGACAGCGTAAGTAATAAAAGCAAGCAGATGTTAAGAGTGCTTCATGTGGAGCGAAGTGGAATACTGTAAAGGGGGAAATTTTCATGTGGGTAAAATTTTAGCTTATTTTGCACTAAAGAAATTACCGCAAAAATTTTACCCACGCAAAAATGTCTACCATACACAGGTTAATATATCATATATATACAATACTCACCTACTTATATTGGTAAGGCAAAAGTTACATACCCACACGAACTGTGAGATTTCAGAAATTGCATAATTTTCACCCAGCGAAAATAATCCCCTTTACAGTAATGGCATATAAAATGTCATGATGTTCAGTATGACATCATCATAATAAAAGCCTGGAAATAACTGATTTATATTGAATACAACACCAATATTATATTATTTTTATTAAAGTTGATTTCTTTTTATTCAATACCTTCTTTGCATTCTGTAGCTGTTGCTGAAGTTCTTTCTGTGTTTCCTGCATTTTACTTTTATATTCCAACAGCTGAAAAAATACATCATAATGATATAAACGGTGGCACTTGTTTACGAGAAAACAAAAATCAAATATTTCCTCGCTAAAAATAATCCTCATTGTTTAAACTCAATTACAATACTGCATAGAAAAGATTCATTAGGAAAAATAATTAATGAAACTCAGGATAACACTTGTACCGCGAATATGTTTTCTCAACTGAAATTTCTTTTTTCCCTTGATACACTTTTCATACAGTCAGAACCATGAACATTGCTTACCCGAAATATTTTAGAAGATCAAAACTGTGGAAGTTTCCTACTGCTAATTTTTTTTCTTATACAGTATTTGGTTATGGCTAGTATAACATTAATACAACAATTATAATGAACATAAACTTGCCCAAGAGGAAAATTGTTTCAGAAGATATTCATTCAGTGAGTTATGGAATAACTTGGAATTTTAGAAAAAAATTAGAAATAATCATTTACCAATTTTTCAATGGTTTTTCAGTAAGTACACAGTAAAACATGAATATAATGAACAAGATTACAACTAATATATGGATAGTACCAAGTCAAATATTGGGCCCAACTGCATCTCTATATAAGTCTATATAACGAACACACAACTAATATATGGATAGTACCAAGTCAAATATTGGGCCCAACTGCATCTCTATATAAGTCTATATAACGAACACACAACTAATATATGGATAGTACCAAGTCAAATATTGTGCCCAACTGCATCTCTATATAAGTCTATATAACGAACACACAACTAATATATGGATAGTACCAAGTCAAATATTGTGCCCAACTGCATCTCTATATAAGTCTATATAACGAACACACAACTAATATATGGATAGTACCAAGTCAAATATTGTGACCAACTGCATCTCTATATAAGTCTATTTACATTGTATAACAATATAATGAAGTTGTTTTATAACACAAGTTAAAAATAGAGTCCCCAGGCCTTCATTAAAAACAGCTTTTACTGTATTCTTATCTACATTTGTATTAGCCATGGCAGCTTCCAAATCTAAACAAGAGCTCTCAGTTACTCAATTAAATATCTCCAAAAATATGTACAAATGTCCAACATGCTTTCCATAAAAATTTCCCAGACTTAACATCCCACACAAACTTTTTATAAGTTGCTAATCAACAAGAAACAAACATACCAATCTATGTTCAAATCACAATCTCAAAGCAAAGTAAAACAATGAAACTGGCAAATTAAGTTAAACACATGAACTTACACCAAGAAAGTGAGGCTGCGTGCTCCAGAAATGTAGACATATCCTGTTTAGCTAGGCTAGCTACACCAAAAAATATTAAAACTATATTTATCAACCAACCTGCTGAAGTTGTATTTTTGACTTTTCAAATTCCTTTAGTTTTGCCTTATCTTCAGACCTTTTTATTTTCAGTGTATCAAGTTTCTCATTCAGGTCTTTGATCTCAGCTTTCAGTCCCTCCATTTCTTGTTGCTGCTGCAGGTTAGTCATTTTGTCTATCACTGGAGATGAGGTTAACAAACTACTGCTTGTACTTAAATCTGGTATAGAACTCTGTAAAACAAAAATGTCCAAAAGATTAAATTCAAAATACATAGGGTCAAAAGATTTCATGTTAATATTAGTCTATTAGTATCGGTATATGAAAGAATCAGTCATAATTAAAACAGAAGAAAATATTACCATGGTTTAAAATAATTAAGAGTTGTCGGTAAAAACAGTGTGGTTAGCCTACATATTCGGTCTATTCGGAAAGTACCATAGACATGTGTTATTCAAAATGTTTAACAAAAATCGTTGATGATGATATGCAATCATCAAACTAATTCATTTTAGAATTGTGTAAAATTATTTTTGTAGTTTGTACAGGCAAGCTTGAGCCAATGGAGGAATACAAAACGATGTATTCACTTAGTAATATTTGTGTCACAAGACTCACCATCTCTATATTTGGGACCTCTATGGCCAAGTGTTTTAGAGAGCACATTTACAAATTAACAGTGCTTCTTAACTACCTAGAGTTGATTCCTGTTTGGGACAGATACTAGAATGAGAAAGTAGTTTGTCAATTTGCTTGCCGAAGGTCAGTGGTTTTCTTTGGGTGCTCTTGTTTCCTATACTATCCCAAAACTGACTACCTCTATATACAAATGTAAGTGAAAATATCTTGACCAGCGCTTATAAAAAGCATCCTCTGACAAGAAGAAACATATGGCTAGCCTAGTTACTGAAATCTACAGTCTTTAAATTGATCTAAGCCACACAGAGGCTTGGTTTTAGGTTTTTGTATCATTTAAAGAGATCTTGTATTATCTCTTGTGTGGAAAAAAATCTGATCACTTCTGAAAATATCCTGAACACATGGATTTGAATCAAAGACCCTTAACTTTAAAAGCCAGTGATATACCAGAAGGCTTATTAAGTCTGTCCATAATCTTGACCTTTCAAAGATCTTAAAACAACAACTATGTGTTAATGTTGGCAATAGACAGCAACAATAATTACGGTACATTGCTGATGGCCTATAATTTCCTTTTCAGATGAAGTCAAATCTGACAATCCAAATCTTTCAAATACAAACCTGGCAAAATTTCACATAATATTCCATGGTCCTGTAAAATGGTAATGTTGCAATGTAATGGCAAGGTTTGATACAAAGATTGACAAAGGCTGACATTTTACTTAAAACACACATGTATTCTAGCAAAGATACCCATAAACACCACATGATCTGAAATACTATTGCAACTTGACTGGCATGAAGCAGGTGCAAAATAAAGGTATTTAAGCATGTGCACACTAAATCTGCATTATTTTCCATATAAGTACATGTACAGTAAAACCTCATTATAATGCCCCTCAATAACCTTGCCACATCAATAATTCATTCTATATTTTTAAAGCATAAATTTCATAAATTTCTTCTATGATTTTCTTTATAAGCCCTACATAATTTATCACTAGAATTCTTTATGCCAAAATCTGGCTGAACAAACTGGTGCAATGAATTGAGGTTTTACTGTATATTATAATACATATTTCAGAAAACATAGTATGTATTCATTGAATTTTCATACAATGGGACATAATAAAAATTTTATAAAGACTATACCAATCCAACAAAATGACTTCGAGTAATCAAAGTTTTATTTTAAATCAATGCTACAGAATTTATCACATTTGTGTTCACATTTTACAAATCCCATATCCCATGTTTCCATTCCTGATGGTCAAAATCACAACTGGCTACTAATTTTTCAGAATTTTTTTTTCAAAATATAACCTATTTTAGCAAGGTTGTGAAAAAATACCTAGAAAAGACTACATGTATATTTTCACAATTTTTGGAAATTTGACTACTAATAATTTACAATTTTGTGAAATCTGACTGATACTGATTGATATATCACTGCAATGTCTATGAAATTTAAAAAAAAATAATTTCTTAAACACAAAATATTTAAGCATCTTTCACCACTGGCAATGCAGAAAATGAAGAAAGCCAACACCTTGTCTAGTTGTTTTACCATAACCTTTATAACTTAAATCAACTTAAGCATACCCAGAGCTAAACAATTAAAACATCACATCTTTTTTATCTTTTGACTTTAAAAACTTAAGATTTTTAAATTAAATGTATGACGAAGCTAAAGAGCTTTTATTTACTGCTGATAGGCAAATAAGGATTGGCGGGAAAAGAAAAGGAATAAGCTTATAATGGTTCTGATAAATAAGTTACATGTTTCTCAGTGACTTTTTCTACTACCACCGGAGCTGATGTTGATGTAACACCATTATCAGAGACAGTTAAATCTGGCATGGAGCTCTAAAAACATCAGAAATATCACTCAAATCAATTAAATATCAGAGTTAAATCTAGCATGGACTCTAAAAACATCAGAAATATCACTCAAATTAATTAAATATCAAAGAGTTAAATCTGACATAGAGCTCTAAAAACATCAGAAATATCACTCAAATCAATTAATATCAAATAGTGAACAAGTGAAATGGATTTTTTGTCCAAGACAAGATAATTGTGTCTTTATCAAGACATAACCAGCTATGAATTTTATACCTTTGTAATCATGGTAATGTACTTCTCCGATGAGGGTTCTTAAATTCTTATTTAAACGACAGTGAAGGACAATGTGACATTCATTTATTTGACATGGCTATGGCAAAATACAGTTACTTCACATTTTAAAATCTTGTTTTCACTTCGCAATTTAGATTCGGATATGACATAAACTATAAATTACAAGCCCCAGAAATCTTTCAATCGCAATAATCTAATGCTCTTGTTAACTCTTGAGTCCTAAATGTAATGCATCTACTAATACAAGCAATGAGTAAATACTGATTTATTACGTAAAGGATTGTATTGCTATTATCATAGGGTTAATTTTGTTACAGAGGCAGGAAAACTTTTGTGCCAATTAAAAAATGTCTTGAAATTTATATGAACATGCTAAACATTTCAGTAAGATAAACTACAGACATGACAGAGAATCTTCCATTCTTGTTAGTTATGCACTATTCAATCTAGGATTTTTCAAAAGGAATAGTTTTCAAAATCTTTCCTCTAAAACACCATAACTTCAACATTTTTGCATTCATGTAATAATAAAATGGCCCACTTAGACCTTAACAATGGGTCAGTCATTTGTCAAAATACGGGATCAATGCAATAAACACTGTGTTATGATTTACCTTTTTATTTTCCGACATTGTTTTTGGTGTACCTTGTCCAGATTTGTCAGATTCAGGTGTACTTTCTTTACTGCCGCGATAAAGCCGAGACACAGGGCCTGGTAGAGAACTATCCCGTGGTATTGAAGAGGCCGGAGTCCCAGCAGCAACACTAGACAGGTCAGAGGGTACACTTGGTGCTCTCTTTGGTGTGGTCCCTACATCTGTCAGATTCTCACTACCTGAATAAAGTAATATTCAAACTTAATGTTATAGTTTTAGTTTAATCATGCTCAGTCTGTTTCAATAACTGCAGTTGCCACAGTCAGATTTTTCTTTTTTGAACTATAAAGAAATGTGAAAAGTATAAAGGGAGAGAAATGGTAGTTGTCTGATCTAAAGCCTGACCTGTATCCCTAGTTGGTCATATCACAATGAGATTACATACTGTAGCTAAAAGTAGTGAATATAATTAAAATAAATGGATGATACCAAACAAGTTAGTCCACTGTTAGGATACAATGGAGCTGACAAGTTTTAACCAATCAGCGCCCACCGGATACATTTCGGCAAAAAGTCTGGTATAAAACCTGGAGACATATGCTAGCCATCATTGCCTCTGATGAAGGATTAACAATATCCGAAATCGGTCAGGCTACTTTTTATTACAGCTCACTATAAAGAAATGTCTTTAGCGTCCACAGAAACATGGGACATTTGTATTACAGTAACTTTTTTATGATTCAAAAAACTTTTTATTTGAGTCAAATAATACCGGAAGACATCCACTACTCTCCTCAATCAATATATTAAAAGTTACATTTATATAAAGCTGTCACCAATTATAGGTGAAGTAGCAAAAAACATGCCTTTACAGTAATGAACAGTAAATGTATATACCATGCTACTTTGAAATGGGGTATAGATGGATTTGAATTTAAAGTTCTAGAATCATAAGAGAAATTGCCTTTAAACAACTTTAACCCTAAAATAGGTTTCAGAACTATATGCTCCAGAAACCTCATGCTCTTTCTTTATACTCGCTTCTAAAAGTGATGAAAACTCTTTCCTTATAATAATTGCCAATCCCTTTTCAAAATCAAAATAAATGCCTTTAATAATTGTAGATTTAAAACTGTATATCATACATACTTTTTCCAGCATAGCTCGGTGGACGTAGTCCGATTTACGAGCTACCTTACTTCCTGGAGTGCTTGAGGGCGTGGCTGTTTTAGCTGGGGTAGCTGCAGGGGCTGGACTACCTCTTCCGTCTTCAATGGCCGATATCTACAAAGGATTAAAATCAGCTTTATTATACAAAACGTTAGACCACCATGAGATTTTCTTTCATCAGATTACAGATCTTGATATGATTTCCTGTGTGGTTTATGTGATAAGAAATCAATTTGTGGTTTTTAATCTATATAATTATATATTGTATGTACCAGTATATATTTACAGTAATTAAAACCCAAATGAAATTTGTCATTATTATCAACGCTGATGCAAACTTTGTGGTTTAGATTTTTTCAAATCAATTTCTTTTTCTAAACATGTAAATGATAAGGATGTAAAGCATGACACGCAGATGCATCAAAGTACTGGTGTATACTACAGTCGAGCTTGCCTTAAAGGCCACTTCTATATAAGGGCGACTGCTTAAAAAAGCCAGTAAAATTGTATCCCACTTGTTCTTTATTTATATTATTTGAACCTGTATATAACGGTCACCTGCCTATAAAGGCCACTTGTCTGGTTCCATTTGGGTGGCCTTTATAGACAGGATTGACTGTACTTGCAATAACCCTTTCAGTAAATTTTCATATACAAGACAACTTTCTTAAAGTAGGCAGGTATGAAGTAATATGTATTACAGCATATTCAGAAAATGTTAACTTAGAGGAAATAGCCAACAAACTTCATCTAAGCCCATGAGAAAGTAGCAGACAATTTTCGTCACCTTGTCAGCTTATTGAAACCACTGTTGCAATACTTTTCAGACTATGCTGGCATTGTGTGGTTCTTTTATTCATGACTATCAAATTTTACACCAGAGGTTAAACGGTTATTTAATCAAAACTTATAGAGGGAGATATAATTCCTGAGATTGGTGAGCAAATATTCTATAGCATAACCAATGTTCCATAAGTGATTTAGGAACATGCATCATACAAAAAGTACACTTAAATGTCTATTCATAGTTTTATTTCCCTAAATATCCTAATATACGGACATGACCAAGTGGTAGTACCACTGTGGTACTGTCACTGGCTTTCGAAGTCAAAGGTTGTGGGTTCAAACCTCACTCGGGACTTGGGAGTTTTACTGGGATGATTTTCATCTCCTGCCCATACTAGAGCTGTAAAAAGCTCTTTACTTATTAGTCTTTTGGATGAGACTTAAAACTGAGGTCCTGTGTCTCATTGAATGCTAGAGACACCTTTGTAGAGGTCGAAAAAGTGTAGGCCATCTGTGGCTGCCATAGAGGACGCTTACAATTAAAAGTGGTTGAAACAGACTGAGCAACATAAACCAAACCAAAAATAATACAACCGTTAAGTAAAACTGTCAATAACATGTAGCCTCTGTAGAAAGGAGGTAAATTACCTGAGACTGGCGCACGAATATCCCATGATTATCCTCGCAAGTAAAGTAAGTCTTTCCTTGGACTGTTCCATTATTTTTACCTTTGGCATCATCTAAGGCAACACCTATCCACTTTCCTAGAATATAAGACAGAACTAGATTAAATAACAAATCAAGGGAAAATGCAGACTTATTCAAAGGCAGACAACTCCTCTGCAATGCATATCATTATCATTATTGATATTACAGATATTTTTAATATTTAACTTTATATTTGATGTACACCAGAAATAGGCCAAGGTGCAGCAATTTGGCCTCCGTGTTGCACTGATAGGTGACTAGATCCTTTATTGTGCCACACCTACAGTGACACAGGACCTGATTAATTTAAGTTCCCATTCAAAAGAATTGTGACTGTCATTTCTAAATGAAGAGTGCTTGGCAAAGTAACAATCACTACCTACTTTCAAGTCTTGGTCAGACCTAGCCCAAGTTGGGAACCATAACCTACCACACATGGAGGGCATTTTACTGTATAGATTACATGTTTATTTATAACCTCTACACATTAGGAAAACTTACCACTAGAGAATAGAGTTGTCCCTACATATTTTACAGTACCAATAACATCTTTCCCTATAACCTCCACACGTGTTCCTACTTTAATTGGTTTTGAATCTGCCATTTTCACTCACTGAAAGATAAGAAAGGGGTTTTTAGTACACACATTGCACATACAATAAATAAAGCAAGAGAGAATTTGTAGATCATAGTTGAAAGGCAACGCCTGTCCCGAGCTGCCATTATTAGTTCATCAGGCAGGCACATATTCCAATTTAAGTAAGTCTAACAGCCAAGAATCTTCCTTGGATAGGACTCCTCTCACACTAAAGGTTAGACTCCCAACATTTTTGTCAGCACCCATTCAATGGAGTTAGCCGCCGTACCACGTGATCAATACCTCTTAACGTTTGTGCGGAACGTTTTGGAAAACGTCAACGTCACAAATTCCCGGAATGACATCGTTTTCGTGGGAAAATGTCATCTCATGCGGTTCCATATGCATTGGAAATAAGTGTTCCGCACAAACGTTAGAGGGTATCACGTGGTACAGCGGCGAACCCCATTAGCAGCTGGGTGGACTAGAGCAATGTGAAATTACATGTCTTAATTTGGAACAGACCCTACAGCAATGAAGACCAATAATTACTGGGACTGACAAATTCATACATCTTTTTTCTGTGCAATATACCAAGCTACATTTTTGTACTTACAGGTTAATCACAAAGTTGTAAGACATAAAAGGTCTATCTTGACTAGATTTTTTGTGCCAAGTACAGACAGACCTTTATATACTTATCTTAATTATGCTAATATCACCAACCTCTAACAACAGCTATATCTTTGTACAAGGAAAGGGCTTGATTGCACAGGGTTTCAATCAATTAGAGACTATGAATTTGACTCTAGAGAATTTAATTTGACTGATTTCCATAAAACACAACAACTATAAATTGACTCAAGATTGGGAGAATGCAAATTTTAATGCTGAAATTAAATGGTCATTTAAAAAACTTAATTGGCTTGTTACATCTTTGTTGATTTTGTACAATTGAAGGTTCCAGCACTCCATTTTTACTGATCAAGGTCTTGTTACTGCAGTAATGCCTGTTGCAAATTTTTTGATTGGTTGAATGTTCCTTAACATCGCAGCAGAATATTTTAGCTATTCACGACAAGAACTAATTTTCATTAACCTATGAACAAGTTTGTGTATGCATGTGAAGTGCAAGTGTGTTTTATGGTCCGTCTTGTACCAGCACAAACTCAGAGTGACTTTAAGGTGCTAGCTCACTGAGTCAGTACACTGACTACAAGGGTACCACTCCCCCAGTGACATTATAAATACTGACACCGGGGGAACCAGTAAAGGCCAATGGCAAGGGCAAGAAAAATTCATTTTCCCATGTGGTCTGATTGGGACTCAAACTCACAGCTGTGAGAGACCCCGGACTTGTACTGATGTTTATCCAATTGACAGATCACTGGCCACGTCCACAATGTTCTGACAAAGCCCCAGGTGCTTGAATTAGATGCAAAAAGAATGAAAACTCTACCCAATTTGTTTAGTTTAATGACGTCACTGACACTAGTACGTCATTAGTTGCCGTAACACTGCTTTGGTACTGTGATGGTGGCCAGTGTCAGAACATATTAGGCATGGTCGGCGATATGTCAACTGGCCACTGCAACTTGCAAATTTTCTAGAAAATCTTCATCAGTAGTGACTGTTGAACATGACTGATGCATTTCATCCCGACTTACATTAGGTAGAACTATATCAATCGGTTCTAAATTTACATAATTCGTTAGAAAAATAGAAGTCTAGAATGTTGATGAAAAATCTACATATTCAATGGGTCTGGAATACGTGTTTTATGATGGACAAAATCTGAAAATGGACAGGAAAAAAAACGGGCTGTCAAAATGATTTTTTTTCCAACCCTAGCCACAAGAAGACTGGGCAAGGCTTAAATGATTGATCGTATATGTTATTAATTTTGCTTTGCATTGTTTATACCTTGGCAGGCACCAGACGGCTTCGTTAAATCAGCCTTTTGGTCACATCACATCACTAATTTATCCAGGGATGATGATGCATACCCCTTACAACACTGAAAATACGGTTTATCACTAAATGTAAAATAGGTAAAGAAGATGGCACATAATATCCGATATTGGTTCCGCTTGGCGATCCCTCCGATAGTAAGCGAACCTTTGTCGTTATGGGCGCTAACTCTGTGATAGTTACCACAGCTTTAAATATACATCTTGCCAACTAAATCTCATAGTTTCTATGGACATTGACCCCCCCCAATAACTAGACGACCAAGTTCTTACTACTTTTGGAAGCAGGCGAATGGGTGTGAAACGACCAAAACTGAATTAGTCAAGTTCTGACTTCATATTTATATTTCTCCATATATATTGAAAAATTCAATTGGATATTTTGACGATATTTTTCATGTATCTGCAAAAAAAATTATAATAATATAAAGTCATCAAATATTAAGTTTGAAAATTATATTACGGTCGGTCATTACAAGTGTGAAACACTTTCAGTCTACAGACCGGAGTTCCAGTAAGTTATTCAGTAAGTAAAAAAGGATTTTCCTTGTCGTTGGCCTGAATCCGAAGTTGAACGGACATCAGAACCACATACAATCTTTGGGAAAAATTATCGTCGCTTGCGAATTGCTGAAAATTGTTGAAAAACAAATAACTCTCACGGTAACCAACCATAAAAGTTTATTTTAAATCGTTGTGTTATCATTATCTAGACATCTACAAAAATTGGAATTGGTTTATTTGGTTTGGTTTGTTTTATGTTTCACAGTCTCGTGGTTTCAACTGCGCTTCTAATTGTTTAAAAGCGTCCTATGTAACGGTCACAGGTACCCGGTACTTTTTTCGAACTTTACAGAGGTGTCTTTAGCGTGCACTGAGACACGGGACATGGGTTTTGAGTCTTATACGAAAGATTTCTGAGCTAGTAACTAACTTTTTAAGCTCTAGTATGGTAAGGAGATGAAACTGATAATATCAGTAAATTTCCGAGGCAAGTTCCGAGTGTGGTTCGAACCCACAACCGCCCTTGACTCCGAAAGCCAGTGACAGTATCACTCGCCCATCATAGTCCGCCCAAACATAACGGATACTAATTTCGGTGTCCGTACAAAGTCAGTGTTTATTTCATTTTTCAACTCCATTTGCACCAAAGACACCGTAAATACTCGTTTTAATGAAAATCATACGGTGGCACAGGTGATATGAATTATATTTTTTATTCGTGATGTAAAAACATCAATTAAATTTAACCGTATCAAATGTATATAGCATATATAGAAATTAAGTATAAAATGTAAAATATGCTCCGGTTCAGCGGGCTTAAAAACTAAAAACAGTGAAAAATTAGCCGGTATGTTAAAGAAATTCGCTTGTTAGGTAATACGTAAAAATCTTTAAATCACAGGTAAGAGATATAAATGACACGGACTTAAATTGGCTTGTTTATAATCAAGAGTGGTACATGTAGCTGAAAAAATTAAAAACTATGTCATTGCTTAAAAAATGTATGTATACATGTATTTTCAAAAACACGCGTATCTCTTATTTTCTTTATCATAAACATGTAGTACGGTCTAGAACCCAATTATACACAAAGATTATATAAAATGGGTCTAAGTACAATTAAAAAACGTAACACCAACACTAAATTTCATTATTAATAAACAACCATGAGGTTGGATGTTTGAATTTTTATCTAGCTCTCTTGTTCTTTAAAAATAAAATACAATAGGAAACATTGTGGAGAAATTAAGGAAGCCTTTTAACAAACTTAGTTTCTGTGACAAAGTGGCCCAAAGCGCGCTGAAAATTATAGATCACATTGGGTTTGAATCCCATTGGGAACAGATTTTAGTGTATGGAAGTTTGTCGTTTCATTTATCTATAGTAAGTGGCTTTATCCCGGCACTCCCGTTTCCTCCACCATCGGAGAACTGACAAAACCGATATAAATAAAGAAATATTGACTGGGACGTAAAGCACCATCACTCCATTTAACTCCTTTTTAAACATCCATGTTTTTAAAGTTAAAAATAATGTTGTAATTTAAGAAATCCTCCTACACGGCATGGTGAAAATTGTTAAATAAATGCACTACTAGTTGTGTAGAAACTAAGAACTACTTCTGCCTTGGCTTGTGACCTTGAAATATGATATTATCCTTAATCATAACTTAAAAATGTTTAAAGTAAGGTGTTTTGTTTTTATTTAAAACAAGCCTGATAGCCTACTGTTTCGTGACATGTGCAAAATGGTGTAATATTTCGCTAATATTGACATAGAGAACAATGATCAAGCTATATTAGAGGTTTTTTAAACTCGGTTAAAACGAAAATTGATTTGGGTAAAAAAATACCTGACGTTAAAGTTAGCTTTTCAGCTTTATTTAAACCTTCATGTAAACCCCGAACTAGGGTTTTCTTTTAAACAAGACTTAGTGTCGGATTGGGTGCGCAACAGGTGCAATTGGACTTTAAAAGTTCTAGTCCGGTGGGAAATAACACAGGAAATAACACAGGAAAGAAACAGTTGAAGGCAATAAAAACACCAGAATGGTAAGTGTTTTATTTTCAGGCATAATGTTACTTTTCGTCCTCTGAGTGAACTCGCAAAGTACAAGGGGTTATCTAAATGCAACTTTGCAAGCTTATAAAGGCGATTCAAAATTACATTATCTCTTTTATTTAATTACAATATGTTTTACAAATATTTTAAAAAGTACTTGAAATTAACAGAAGGAATACAAGACAATTTTGCCTACAATATTTAACTTCTGCAAGTATTCATTACGTCAAAAGTTTTGTCTTGAAGTCTTTTTTCGAAAAAATGGACGGTGTACCTTACCATCTACCATCGGTTTGGTTTGAAATGTTCAGATAGTGCATAGATTATTTAAGCTTAACTATTTTGAGTTGGGGCCCAGCTCACTTTTGAAGAGAAATTGCAATAGCAATACATAGCAAAAATCATGAAAATATTGGGCGCCCAGACAAATTTCTTGGGGCCATGGGTTACTGGGCCCTGTTAATCTCAAACCTTGTCCATAGTAGGTCACTGTGAAATCCTCAATACACTTGGTATCGCATCAGTGTATTCCTTAGAAAGGATCTAAATGTCCCTAGACGTGCATGGTTTATAATAATAATAATAATATAATAATAATAATAAATGCATTGGGGCTTTTCTGAATGTACATGTAGGCACACAACATTGACCTGACCGTTTGACCTTTAATTTAAATATTTATCATGGCTGAGTGCAGTTAGCTATAAGTATAGAAATAACAGGTGTTAATTTCGTCTTCATGAATACACTAATATGTGCCTTGTGTATATAATATCATTAAATACGAATCCTTACACTACCCATGTATAAGGTGGACTCTTCTATATGAATATTCTTCATGAAAGGTCAAGCGGACAGGTCAATGTTGTTTGCCTATACCTCCATAACATTGTTGAGTAGGATCGAGTGAAATGAATACTATCGATATAACCAATTTAAAACAGATAGTTAACTTTTTCCAACAAAGCATTGTTCTGGCTTTTAATTTATACAATTGAACCAATATGCTACAATTTTCGATCAAAATCGGATAATTCTAGTTTTAAAAAATATCACAATTCCCGGTTTTATTGGAGATGTTCATCAAATTCATTCCATAATGACAGATTATATGAGCTTATCTAATCTAACTGCACCAAGTTCCTAAATAATTTTATAAGTATAAAAGCAGCTGTATTCTAGTGAAAGGGAAGTGGAAAGCATTGAAAAATATAATTTTGAACATGATCATATGATGGCATAGGCTTTGCAGTGAGAAAAACCGTTTTTTTTATATTTCAGAGTCAAACAAAAGTATCGTTGACAGATGAACAGATACAAGGTACCCTCTCTATCTCTCTAAGTTATTAGTATATTCTTGTCGTTGGTATATTGAATTTTCATACCTTTTGATAAAAAATACTGATGCCACGTGTCTTATGGTTCTTTGGAAGACACTTTAAAAACCTACCCTCTGTGCATATTGCTTCCGAAAGCATTGCAAAGGTCAGAATTTCTGTCATTTCACCTTTAGCTGGTGATGTCTCGATATAAGAAAAATACTCTTGACCATCTTTTCTTATTTTGCTTCCCTTTTTTTCGCTTGTTTCATGTTCTTGATTGTACTGGCTTTTGTCAGTAAAATGTTTTTAGATGCATTCTCCCCCATTTTTATACCTAAGAACTTTAAAAAAAAAATCAATGTATTATTTATGCCTTGAAGTATGAAATAGTACAGTTCAAGATTTTTCTTTTGCATTCATTGTTGATGGCATACATTTTAAAAACAGAATATTTATACATTCTGGTGTTTCGGAACTCGGTGCTGTCTAAACTAGCGGCGATGGGTTCTCGATTCTCTCCGTCTTAATTCTTCTTGGACAGACCATAATTTGGTGCATCGGTGGTCGACTGGCTTCTCAACGCCTAGAACTTTTCGAATATCCCCTCAGACTGATACTTTTAGTAGCTATAGTATAAGAAAATTTGTCTGTTAGATTGCCAAAGGTTGGTGGTTTTCGCCGAGAACACCATTAACGTTTTCCTTCTTTTTTGTTCATTTATATCCTTGGTTATCTGGCTTTTATCAATCATACATTTTTGGTATCGAGTTATATAAACATTTGTGTTTGTATAATGTTTTTGTTTTCACCAGAATTCAGAGAAACATTTAACATGTTTGATAAAGACGGCAACGGCAAAATAACAACCGCAGAGTTAGGATCGGTAATGAAATCTTTAGGGAAAAACCCGACAGAAGAAGAGGTGAAGGATATGATCAACGAAGTAGATATTGATGGTAGGTATAATACATACAAAGGCACACCACTGCGGTGGCTCAGTTGGTATAGTGCTCACTCTGAAAGTGGGATGTCGTGGGTTCGAACCACGACCGGGTCTGACCAAAGACTTGAAAGTGGGTAGTGACTGTTCTTTCGCCAAACACTCGGTCACGATTCTTTCAGATAGGAACTTGAAATTAACGAGGCCCCGTCTCATGGTAGGTTTGGCACCGATAAAAACCCTGCTGTAGAATGCCATCAGCGCAATGCACAGGCAACATTTCTGCACCTTCGCCTAAAGCTAGCGACGTCTCGATATAAGTGAAATATTCTTGACTGGGACGTTAAACACCATTACTCAACTGAACTCTATATCTATTTCTAACCGGTCAACCGGACAGGTCAATGTTGTTTTACTATACAAGAGGAATGGGGGAAAACAAAACCAGATTTACATAATTTTTAGTATACCAAGCTTATAGGCTTTAAATATGTAAAGTAGAAATAAAGAAACCAATGAAACAATAAAGCTATAATTTCATCCGAAAAAGATCAGAGAAGCCTTTGTGTTCGTGAGGATAACGGCGCCTTTCACCGCCTAAGCGGTCAGGCCCTGGCCCAGGTGTCACAATAATTTTTTAGCTAAGATTTTCCTTAACTTAAATTTAGCAAAGGATGATTCTCAAAACGCCGAGCTATCCGCCTATAGGATTCAAAATTTAAAAGTATGTTATAAACATGTTTATAGTGAAAAAACCTAAAGCTACTATCATTTTGTAAAAGTTTATATGGTAAAAATCTCAGTAAAATATTGCATTATATGTTTAACACATGCAATCTTTTATCTTTGTCTCCGTATAACTCTATACAAACATGATACAGTCAGTGAAAATCAACACGTTTTTAATAAATACATATAGAGCGCATGCCTCTCCATTAAAGATATTTTGAATACAAAAACTACCTTATTTTATTGTTAGATATGTCATGTGCTACTTTTGAATTTTTATGAAATAATACAATTCAAAAGTAGCACATGACAATTAATTGTCATGTGCTACTTTTGAATTGTATTATTTCATAAAAATTCAAAAGTAGCACATGACAGATATGCAAAGTATGGTTAATGGAGAGATATGCGCTGACAGTGAATTTTGCAAAAATCAATGTTCAGAGAGTTACCCCAATATAACCTCTTATTATACCGTACTATACTCGTACTTGATATTAATAAACCCTCGTTGTCAACAATTGCCTGCGTGGTATAGTGGATATATGTAGGGACTATTATGTCTTATGTTGTGGGTTCGTATACCCAAAATGACATTTTATTTTTATCTTAATTCATTTTAATAAAATGTATATTTTACGGCTTTATTTCTTTCTTTTATCTTACTTTGTGTTAGAATTGAAATATTTATTTCTGCAACAAATAACAAAATAGAAATAAAGACATGCACATACATTTGCTAAATACAAATATAACCTACAACGATATTACAGTCCAGTTTCAGGCCACGTGTCATTTCCCGTGTGTTTCCTGGACGATAAACACGTACTAGTAAATAAATGCTAAAACATTAAACTGTTCAAAGTGCAATCTTCGCACGCAAAAATGCTATAAATGAAAAGTCGGGGTAGGTATCATATGTGATAAATGTCACTAGCTGAGCAAGACTGAAGATCGTGAGCCTGTGGTTCCTCCAATAGACTTGAAATCTGAATGTATAGACCTACTCATTTTGAGTTGCGGCAATCAAATGCCATTTGCTTTATTTTCAAAGAAAAAGTTCCCTAACGAAACTTGCACTAATTAAGGCAACAATAGATATTTTGTCAAATAAGGCATGTCATTATAAAAAAGGAAGGAAAAATGTTATCCATATGCAACGTATATATTTACACAGAGATTTATTTATATTTGGCCTCGAGTAATGCCGCCTATAGAGGCTCGAAAAGGGTGTAACCTAGTTTCTTGCGTATTTATTCCTATAGGCGGATAGCTCGGCGTTTTGGGAATCATCCTTTTCAATTCTTTATAATTTTGTAAATTTTCAAGCTATTGAGGAATTTAAGGTGTCATTTTTAAGATCAGTTCTAGATTAAAGAATGTGCATTTAGATTTGACAAAATTATTCACCAGTAGTTTCAATAAGAAATTACAAAAATTTGCTAAATTTAAGTTAAGGAAAGTCTTAGCTAAGGAATGATTGTGAAAATGGGGCCTGGTTTCACAATCATTCCTTAGCTAAGATTTTCCTTAACTTAAATTTAGCTTTTTGAAACTACGAATAAATATTTTTGTCAAAACTATATGCAGATGTCATAAGCTTGATATCATCTTTAAAATGACACCTTAAATCCACTAATATCTTTACAATTAACAAAACAAAATTATAAAGGTTTTTAATTTGCCAGGTTTAAGATAAGGAAAATCTTAAGTTAAGAAATGATTGTGAAACCGGGGGCAGATCTTGGGGGAAAGATGTCACTTGATTTGACGAAGGTCACCGAGTTTCTCCAGGTAATCCGTGCTACTTCACCATCCAAGATTTTATCGCCGAAATATAAGTGAAATAATCTTGAGTGGGACGTAATCTCTATTACTTCATTAATTGAAACAACATGGCTTAAGTCATTAATCCAGTTTAACCCATTTTTCACTTTCGCCTTCATACATTCGAGGGTACTCGTCGTGACCATTTTTCTTCACGACATGCATCCGACGATTTTTATAGTATATGTTTATTTGTCTTGAATCGGTTTTATAGGTTTTATGCATTACTGACAATAATTATGTTTGGGCGGCCACTAGTGGCGCTGATGTTGGTCTACACAGGTTATAAGATTTTCACTTGTGGCTGAATAAATATATGAAATATATGGTACGATATCAGAAATGCTGTTTCCATCCATATTTCTTATATCCTATATATAATAGTATATATATATATATATGTCGTGTACATGTTATGATTTTGTACAAGTTATAACATGTACAAAATAATCATACAAGTTATAACTTGTACGATGAGATCATACAAGTTACAACTTGTACAATTTTTGCCATAGAAGTTATAACTTGTACAATTTTTTAAGCAGAAAAATAATAACTTGTACAGTTTTGTTTCTGACATGTGTCCATATGTTTTTGTTTTATTATGATGTTTTGTCCGGTTATTTTTCAATACTTAAATTGTATATTTTGTTCTTTGTTGTATACACTATTGTTAAATACATGTTATTCAGCTGCAAACTTTGAATTATATTTCAAATAACATTCAACAGCAGATGAATTATTACATAAAATATTGATGCATAGTGAGATGAATAATCCAAATTTTAGAAGGAACGAGACAAGGAAGGGGCCTCGATTGCTCAAGGGTGAAAATCACACCTCTCGTGATAGATCTTAGTTTGAGACAGTTTGCAAGTTCGCTTGCCAAAAGCTCTGGTTTTCTCCACTCTTCAAAAACAGACCACCTCGATATCAGTGAAAAAACCTTGACAAGGGATAAAAAGAAAAAAAAGGAACAAGGTGAAATGAAATATGATTTTAATTAACATTTGGAAAATACAAGTCAATAAGTCAGCGAACACATGCAAACATTGATAGAATATAGAATTTTAACCAGGTCTACTCTTGGAATTGGAATAACAATATTATCACCAATATTTAAGTCACAAATCTTTTTCTTACCGAGGCTTTCCATTTCACTTGCCTGTATTGCTTGTCCAGAAAGTGCCCTTTTCCTGGCACGTACAATATTAGACTTATCAACAACATTTTCTTTTGATGTTACTTCCTGTACTTTCACATTTTCTACGATTCTAGAAGCTGTGTTTAGATCTGCTGTCTGTTCATTTGTCTGATCATTGTCTGTTGTCTCACTATTTTCAGTTTCGCTGTCAGTGTTGTCATCAGTAAAACTCTCAGTGTTCTCATTTTCACTTTCACTTTGAGATGAATTATTTGTATGTAATGCTTCTAAATCCTCTTCTGTTTCAAAACCATGTAAAAGCTGTAAATTATCCGCCGTTGTCACTCTTCTAACGTAACTATTACTTAGTAAATATTAAGTTACTTAGTTGTACAAGTTATTATTTTTTGGCTTAAAAATTTTGTACAAGTTATGACTTGTATAACAAAAATTGTACAAGTTGTAACTTGTATGATCGCAGCGTACAAGTTATAACTTGTATGCTTATTTTGTACAAGTTATAACTTGTACAAAATTATAACATGTACACAACATATATATATATATATATATATATATATATATATATATATATATATATATATATATATATTGCGTTTTATTTTGTACCAAAGGAAACGGCACCATAGATTTTACAGAATTCTTGAACATGATGTCAAAGCGAACAGGAACCATAGACAGTGAAGAGGAAATGAGAGAAGCGTTCCGTGTTTTCGACAAAGACGGCAACGGGTTTATAAGTGCTTCCGAACTTAGGCTAGTGATGTCAAATTTAGGTGAAAAACTGTCAGAGTCGGAGATTGGAGAAATGATTCGCGAGGCGGACGTTGATGGAGATGGTCAGGTTAATTATGAAGGTAACACTATTTAATAATTAACCACTGCGGTAGCTCAGTTGGTAGAGTGCTCGCTCCGTAAGTGGGAGGTCGTGGGTTCGAACCCCAACCGGGTCTGCCCAAGACTTGAAAGTGGGTAGTGACTGTTCTTTCGCCAAGCACTCGGCATTACGAAAAGAAAGTCACGGTTCTTTCGAATGGGAACTTAAAATAAACGAGGTCCTGTGTCATGGTGGGCTTGGCACGCTAAATAACCCTGCTGTATAATGCCATCAGCGCAACGCACAGGCAAAATTTCTGCACCTTCGCCTATAGCTGGCGACGTCTCGATATAAGTGAAATATTCTTGACTGGGACGTTAAACACCATTAATCACTCACTCACTATTTCATAATCAGCGGTGCCAACATACGATTATCTTGTTTGTTTGGGTTTTATTTTGTTGCAGCTTGTTGCCGATTGCTTTGGCTATTGTTGTACAATATTGTTAAGGTATTTCATGTTGTGGCCTTAAAATGTTATATTACAACTACATATAGCTGTCCAAATATATTTTCTATATTCACATTTTATTCAAATTCAACTTTGCTGATGTTGAAAAATTCAATATGCATATATTGGTTGTGAAATAAGATGTTTAATCAACGGAAATAATCGAACCACACCACCTGTCACGGTAATTGCAAAATTGTGCTACGACTACTAAATAAAGTATTTTTCACAAGTTATCGATATTATCAATTTTTATATTGGCAAAGTCGATATTTTACTTATTTTCATTGGCAAATTCAGTGCTGTAATTTATTTTGGTATCGGCAAAGTTCAATCTTACTGGCTTTTTCTGGATATATTTGACGCCCCATAAGTCAATGTTCCTCTTATCATTAATTTTCATTTTGGCAAAGTTGTCGTTATTAATTTCATAGTGGCAAAGTCGGCACAGTCATTTGGTAATTTTGAAAGGTTTCCATGTATATTGCCATGTGCTACTTTTGGATTTTTATGAAATAATACATTCAAAAGTAGCACATGTGAATAATACATTCAAAAGTAGCACATGGCAATATTATAAATTTATTCCTGAACTTGATCCATATGTTTTATTTTGAATTTACAGAATTCGTCAGGATAATGAAAACCAAGTAAATGAGTGAATCAATGGCAAGACAGATGAATCGCATTTACATATGTTTTGGTGTATAGAAGGCAGCTAGGAGTTTATGTGACTTAACCATGTGAACTACAGCAACATAACTGCTTAAGTACAATGGACAACTAAGAGGTTATGTGACAAAACAGCAGCACATGTTTACTGTACAGTCAGTTATTTGTGAATCATATAATCATATATTGTATAGAGTGGTTTGTAACCGTATTTAATTTCGCGTGTATTTATTTTCGAGGTATATGAAATTTAGACATATCCTCGTAGTTTAATTTTCGCGTTTTAAATATGCACTATAAAGCAATAAGCATAGAATCATTTTCACTCGGTATTAATATTCGCACAAAACAAACTATAGCGAAACAAGCGAAAATTAGTACACCGCGAACATAAATACGTCTACAAGCTATCTAAAAATCTTGAAAATTTGGAAATCTTTAACTTGCTGAAATTAATTTTTAAAATATCTATCTGTAAATCTTAAAATGTTGTTCCCCGATATTAAAGTAATCACCGCGATTAAACATGGATCGTAGAACAAATTCAAAGCTATAATTATGTGTCTTAAAACCAATTGTGGGTGAGGCTTCCAATCACGCATCTGAAACAATGTATTTGGTCAGATCAGTTGACAGGGTTTCTAGTAATTCCAACGTTTTGTACATCTGAAACAATGCCAGGCTAAAAGGGGCAAGTGGTTTGTTTATTATTTACTGATGCAAGTTCTTGAGTTCCTATAAATTCACTTTCTTTGAAAAATCACATTCTACTTTATGTTTTCGTGACCAAATTGCTCAAATCAGATGGGAAAAGTACTAATTTTGTAAAAACTAATAGTTTTATCGCGCATTTAAACATTTTTAACAAACCAACAGCCTACAAGACAGAGCTAAACTTTAAGATTGACGAGTATCTTTATCTGTTAATATGATTGTACTTTTGTATTATAGAAAATAATATTCGTTTAAAACAGAAAATCAAAGTTCGGAGGTTCTATCTTATTTGAATTAATAAATTCATACTTTGCATCATATAACATTTTCATCTTTCAAATAATTCAATTGTACTGCTGTGACGCCCAAAACATATTAAATAAAACACTACAAAAATATAACATTGATTAAAAACAGAAAAACAAAGCAATGTTTATGTCTTTTTTGATAATTAATTAATACTTTTCACCATATATAAATTATCACCTTTGAAATTATTGGATTGTACTGCTGTGACGCCCAAAACATATCATAGAAAACAGTCTGTATCAACACAATAATATTAAAAACAGAAAAACAAAGCAATGTTTATGTCTTTTTTTGATAATTAATTAATACTTTTCACCATATATAAATTATCACCTTTGAAATTATTGGATTGTACTGCTGTGACGCCCAAAACATATCATAGAAAACAGTCTGTATCAACACAATAATATTAAAAACAGAAAAACAAAGCAATGGTTACGTCTTTATTTTAATTACAATAATTAATCGATACCTTTCACCATGTTTTATTATAATCACCTTTAATGTAATTTAATTGTACTGTAGTGAGGCCAAGTTCTAATCAAATTATACAGAGTTGTCCCTGGACAACTGGTACTTCCCGCGTCTCTGTGTCCGTAAAGTCGGTAGTGGTGATTGATATACCCGTTATCAACACCACACTGTATTAATGCTTTGGCAGCATTCAAGGCCTTATCGTTTGGTAAATGGTCCATGTAGTTCCCAATGAAGGACACGGCTAGGCTTCGACTGTTGTACCCCTGGGTATGAGCACCTACTCTATGCCATCCACGTCCTTCATAAACATTACCGTCTTCAGCGACCAAGAAACTGTACCCTATATCTGACCAGCCTAAACATAAGAAAGGAATACGAAAAATATTCTGGAAAATTTGTCTTAAACCAAATGATAGAAAAATAACCAAAGATTAAATTGAAAATTTAAATTCCAAACAGCTAGCGATACTAATAACACGACAATTTAAAAGTCAATGATAGCAACAGCTTAACAAGACAAGATCCACCCACGGTCTTCCCTTCCAAGTAGGTTTTGTTCCTGACAATCGAAAACAAACATACTAATCCATGTCCGAATCACAATCCAGAAGCAAAGTAAAAACTTTGGGGTTAGACACGTGAACTTCCACCAAACTTGTCTGAAAGGAACATGGACTACATGTATGGGACAAGGTACCTCTCCGCCATCGCCAGTCAGTCGGCGCTACTTCTGCCGTTTGACAACAGCTAGCAGTACCAATAACACGACACAATGCCACTCAATAATAGCAACTGCTTAACAAGACAAGGCATAGGCAAGCAAAAACAAGTAGGACCATTGATTAAAAACAAAAGGCACAAGATACATGTAGATACACATTGATGCAGCTCATTCTGAAATGTAAAATGTAAAAACAGTATGTACCGGAACATGCCGTTTTGAAAAGTAAAATAATGTTTTGAAGGGAGTGTTAATATACAAATTGATTAAAGACCAATAGCTCAAAGACCACAGAAACGAGGGGAAATCAGTGACACTTTAAGAATGATATCTCGAGTTATTTTGCCTTACTTTTTTCGTCAATATTTTCGCCCATTAATTAATTCACCCCCCCCCCCCCAAAAGAAAGACTAGAAAGATGAGATATATCAAATTGGCCACAATATGACTAGATTTGATGTAGCACTTCATTTAACCCCAGACTACAAAGTTAATGTGTCATAAAATAACTCCATTCGTATAAAAGGATTTGTTTTTGCTAAGTTATAGGACTTGCCTCTGTCGTCCATGTGGAAATTCTGTATCCCTTTCATAATACTGATACAATGAGCTGTGTCGGTACAGGAGTGACTCTCAGTGTGGTGAATGAAAAATAGGTCAACCGGAAGGTGTTCTTGGGTAATTGACGTAGGTGCACGTGCTCCCCAGGAGTCACGGGAAATAATTTTCACGTTGTTGCAGGAACCAGTATCTTCAATGCAAAAGAATGGTAAAACATACACATAACACAAAGAACATATTTATTTTGTTTCTTGCAACACAATGCAAAGCAAATGTGTTGTTTAGACTCATCAACGCATCACATGTAAGTTTGTGTAGATTAGATCTAGAATTGCACCAGTTGACGTTTTCTCCTTTACATATTTTCCAAAATGTTCCACACCAACGTTATAGGGAAGTGATCAGCGATACTCTACTAAATCGCGTTAACAAAGCAGACAGAGTTTAAAAGAGAAAATACCAAGACGACAGGGTGAGTGAGTGAGTTATTGTTTAAAGTCGCATCAGCAATATTGCAGCTATTCGCGGCTAGAAAAAATAAAAGATACAATAGTATCAATAACACAAAGTATTAAAGTACTAAAAATAACAATAAATGATATTTTAATAAAACTATTGCTAAACGGATAAAAACCAGTTATATCACAGACAGTTTATAAATAAAACACTGGGTACCAAGACGACAAGGGTTCAAGTGTCTAGAAAGCAAGCACTATATTTTTTACAACGAGACTTTTATCTGTTATCAAACTCTATATAGCTAAGACAAAAAAAGAATATTTAAATAGGTTGTTTATACCTTTAACATGTGTACAACATCTGCGGTTACTAGCCCCAGAACATAATCCAGACACATATATCCCGCCATGACATGTCATACTGTCATCCTGGCAATGTCCGCCTGATGTTGTACATGCTGAATCATCACCGCCATGACCTAATTAAAAATTACAAAAGACGCACTATATGCAATGTGGTTTTCTAATACCTTTATCTCGCTCCCTTGTTGGATGTTGTAGGTTCGAACCCCAGTCGGAAAAATAGGGAGAGACTGTTCTTTCGTCACTCAATCGGCAGATATGAATGTTACGGGGTCCTTCGGAAGAGATCTTAAAATCTGATGTCCCATGTCCCAACAGGTGTGGCATGTCGAAGAACTCTTCCTAAACATTGCCTAAGAGCGCACTACGTACATTGGTTAAAATTTATTACACTTCACCTATTACCTGGTGACGTTTCGATATAAGTGAAATATTCTTGACTAGGACGTAAAACCCCATACAATCAACCATTCTTACATACATACATACAAACATACATACATATATATATATAATATTCGGCTTTTGCGAATTTTCATTTTCTGCCTTTCTTCTGCAACACGAAGGGAAACTTAATATTTCGCATACTATCCATCTCCGATGTCGCGTTTTCGAATTCGTCATCACGTAGCTTATAACGCGTTTTTTATCCTTTCTGTCTTCACTACACCGTGCTTGGAAATTCTAATTGCAAATATGACAAACAGCTTACCTTTCCGAAATCTACCATGAATTGGACACGTAGCGCTTCAAAGATAATTTAGAAAGCCAAATGTTACAAAGAAAATCATACATATTAAAATGTTTTGTCGGTGGATACCCGTGTTTTCGCGGTATGTAACACCCGAAATCCACATTTCCAATATTCTTACCTGTTTTGACAACTTGATATCAACTTAAGTGTGCTCTTAAACATATTAGAAAACCGCTATTCTGAGTGGCACTTACTTGATGTTGAGGGCAGACAACAACGTCTATTAGCCGTCCCACTGCAATGGTTGCTTACATAGCCACCAGGGCAGGAAATATGATCATCTTGACATGTTCCTCCTCTGTTGATGCATAGTAAATCACTACCTGAAACAGTCAACCAAGTCGGCACACATTCCACTACTTTCATGTAATATTTACCTGCTTATAATATTAAATCTGCTGGGGCGGTTAGGGGTTGAAAAATAACTATCCTCCATCCACACCACGGGATATAGGTAATTATAAACCACATTGACCTTTAATTCAAATACTTATTATGGGCATAGCACATTTAACATTAACTTTTACATAACTTAAAAATTACAATCTAATGTACAGTTTTCCCTATTTTCTTAGGCCATCACTGTAATTTGAAATAAGTTTGAAGTCTATGTTGTGTTTTGTTTTGCATTCCACACGTAACAAAACATTTGTTACGGAGGTTAGGCAGTTTTTTCCGACACTTGGGGAAATAAATGGTTTAACTTTACGAATGATCACTTGTTGAAAATACTAGGTTCAAGATCCTGTCATGTGTTACTTTTGAATTTTTATAAAATAATGCATTCAAAGGTAGTACATGTTAATTACTTTTGAATGTATTATTTTATAAAAATTCAAAGTAGCACATGGCAATCTTATCTGTTGTTAAGAAATAAATATGACAGAATTTGTCAAAATATTCCGTTTAAAAACTAAACTATCAGCTCTGGAAATTTACATATTGCTATTGCGACATGCTCAAACGTCACAAATTCCCTCTATCATCTGTTTCTACGGATAAGAAAATTCGTTAGCAACATTCTTGTGGTAGATCAAAATAAATACATGTAAATAAATAAATAAATAAATAAATAAATAAATAAATAAAAAGTTGGAATACATTGACAAAAAGCATCTTTGCTCTAAAATAACCACTGGGACACATACATGTAATTGATGAAAACGTTGCGATTATTTTGGAATTTTGTTGTACGGAAGTATTGTTTTTATTGGATATGGAATCGCATTTTGCCGAAACGACATCAAAATATTGTGGGAAATTGTGATGTAAACATTTTCCCAAACATTCCACACAAACGTTAAGAGGTATAATTGTACATTGGTGAAATTCATTGTGATTAAAATTTTACAATGTACAAGATCGTCATAATATATATATTACTGAGCCAAATATGTTTTGAGAAAAATATACTACCTATTGTTGATCTAACAATAACACAGAACAGTATAACATGCAAAGCAGCCATAGCCACAACCTGTAGTCGCCCAAGTCACGACACTGCTTATCTGTGACATAGCGGGTTTATTTATAGCAACAGATATCTATACGAACTTACGGTAGAATAATGGTGAAATGGTGTATGTTGCTGTATATCCCAAACAACCCTGCAGGGATGGTAGAGAAAACAGGAGTGCCAGAGAAAACCTTTAACATTCGATAAGCAAACTGCGATGTTTTTCACATTAGGTTCTCGGGATTCAAATTCAAGGGGTAATTATAAGAAACCACGTTAGCTGTAAATCTGTAAGCTGAGGCTTTAGACCAATCGACCATTGTGTCGAGGTCCTTTATCAACTATACTTTATGGAGTTAAATAAACTTCTAAAAATATAGTACATTTTTGTACATATGTGTTGAATAAATTTTAACGAAAAACTGGGTATGAAATAAGTGGAGAAGTTTGTCTCATTTACAGTACATAACTGGACATTGAAATCATTGTATGTTTTAATTTATCGTTTGCTACCAATGTACCAAGTGGTTTGCAAAAACCTGAAAGCAACGTATGAAGCATTGTACGATAGTTTAAAACGCTCGTTCACTATACATGTATATTAGCACACAACATGGCATCTCTCTAATCGAGAAATCAATGTCCTGTGTCACGGCAGGCGTGACACGTTAAAGAACACCTCTAAGCGCACTGCAAAGGTAAAACTTCTTGTCACTTCACCTATTGCTGGTGACGTCTCGATATAAGTGAAATATTCTTGACTGGGACGTAAAGCCCCATTTAATTAATTAATTAATCAATCAGCCAATCGATCAATCTCATCCAGAAATAAAGATGATGGTGTCAAAGCAGGAAAACAATAGCAAATAAACTGCGACGTTTTACTTTGAAGGTGCCTTAAAGTATTCACTGCGATTTGACGTCAGAAACCAAAAAATTGTTGCAATTGCTTGCGTTAATTTAAAGATCATTTGTTGGATGACGTCATGACGCGTTTTCTAATCGTGCAGTTGTCCGAACGGAAATCGTAAAACTTAACGCTAGTCACGTCGTGACACTTCCAGACCACATTTAGAATTGCATTGAAATTGGTCATCATTGTCTAGAGATAACATACGATATACCAGTCGAAAGTTTAACATTGGTCATCATTGTCTAGAGATAACATACGATATACCAGTCGAAAGTTTAACATTGGTCATCATTGTCTAGAGATAACATACGATATACCAGTCGAAAGTTTAACATTGGTCAACATTGTCTAGAGATAACATACGATATACCAGTCGAAAGTTTAACATTGGTCATCATTGTCTAGAGATAACATACGATATACCAGTCGAAAGTTTAACATTGGTCATCATTGTCTAGAGATAACATACGATATACCAGTCGAAAGTTTAACATTGGTCATCATTGTCTAGAGATAACATACGATATACCAGTCGAAAGTTTAACATTGGTCATCATTGTCTAGAGATAACATACGATATACCAGTCGAAAGTTTAACATTGGTCATCATTGTCTAGAGATAACATACGATATACCAGTCGAAAGTTTAACATTGGTCATCATTGTCTAGAGATAACATACGATATACCAGTCGAAAGTTTAACATTGGTCATCATTGTCTAGAGATAACATACGATATACCAGTCGAAAGTTTAACATTGGTCATCATTGTCTAGAGATAACATACGATATACCAGTCGAAAGTTTAACATTGGTCATCATTGTCTAGAGATAACATACGATATACCAGTCGAAAGTTTAACATTGGTCATCATTGTCTAGAGATAACATACGATATACCAGTCGAAAGTTTAACATTGGTCATCATTGTCTAGAGATAACATACGATATACCAGTCGAAAGTTTAACATTGGTCATCATTGTCTAGAGATAACATACGATATACCAGTCGAAAGTTTAACATTGGTCATCATTGTCTAGAGATAACATACGATATACCAGTCGAAAGTTTAACATTGGTCATCATTGTCTAGAGATAACATACGATATACCAGTCGAAAGTTTAACATTGGTCATCATTGTCTAGAGATAACATACGATATACCAGTCGAAAGTTTAACATTGGTCATCATTGTCTAGAGATAACATACGATATACCAGTCGAAAGTTTAACATTGGTCATCATTGTCTAGAGATAACATACGATATACCAGTCGAAAGTTTAACATTGGTCATCATTGTCTAGAGATAACATACGATATACCAGTCGAAAGTTTAACATTGGTCATCATTGTCTAGAGATAACATACGATATACCAGTCGAAAGTTTAACATTGGTCATCATTGTCTAGAGATAACATACGATATACCAGTCGAAAGTTTAACATTGGTCATCATTGTCTAGAGATAACATACGATATACCAGTCGAAAGTTTAACATTGGTCATCATTGTCTAGAGATAACATACGATATACCAGTCGAAAGTTTAACATTCAGCTAACGTAAAGTAGTCTGTTTGTCGAGGGAACGAGATATAAATAGCTAGCGGACGAAAAGTTGTCGAGAGGTAGAGAACAACTGTCGAACATTTTGTCGAGATATCGATAACGAGGGCCTGGGATGAGCTGTCGATTTCACACTTATTCGTTAGTTCACTGTTAAACTTTCGACATGTCTGTAGGATATCTGACTTGGCCGTCTTCTTTGTTTCTATATACGGTACATGATAACACTTAAACTTAAATTCGAAACATATATAGGTCACCAACACAAGGAAATAAATTAAAACTCGCATAGATACTACTTTAAGTGCAGAAAGTACATGTCTGATAGGGGATGCTCGACATACAACCCATGTAAAATCTTTTTGAACAAATTCAACCAATGATTTGATGTCTTAGCAATCTTTTTCCTGATGATCAAGTTGATCAAACATTGATTAGTTTATCCGATTGACTAATAATAGTTAAATTCATTCTATGCTTAACTATCAATGTTTTAATTTATTGTTTTTAGAATTTGTTTTTTAAAAATCACAATTAAATGTACAGAATGTCATTAAAACAAAGAATGGTACATTGGTTTTGTCTATTTCTTCTTGAGTTGAGTTGAGTGATGTTGCCGTTTAACGTTCCAGTCAAGTATATTTGACTTATATCGAGACGTCGCCAGTTATAGCCGAAAGTGCAGAAATTTTGCCTGTGCGTTGCGCTAATGTCATTATATAGAAGAAGGTTCTTTATCGTGCAAAGCCTACCGTGTCACGGGACCGGATTTTAAGTTCTCATCCGAAAGTACCGCGACTTTCATTTCGTAATGCCGAGTGCTTGGCAAAAGAACAGTCACCAACCATTTTCAAGTCTTGGGTCGGACCCGGTTGGGGATCGAACCCACAATTTTCCACATCGTTATTGTACGTGTTGTGTTCTCGGGACGCATTTGTTTTCAAAAAATAAATAAATAAATAAATAAAATTTGTATTATTTGTGTCCTTGCTTTTTTTTTTTTACGGAAATCATATTATAAGCCAGAACCAGGGTTGTTTCCTGTAGAATTTGATTAATACGAAATCGTGTTTAGAATGGGGTTCGCCACTGTACTACGTGATGGTACAAAACATTTATATTTATGATATGACTGTATCTCTCTTCGATGAAACATGCAGAAGGAATTGTATTACAATTCCCATTGAAAGAGAGTTGGGGTCATGACCCCTGATGTGTATCAATTTTCCCATAATATTACGCCATGTCCATCACAGGAGGTCATGTGACATACGACGATCTCACATAGCTAAACACTTTATCTCACACGAGCAGGAATGGAAGAAATAGCGCCAAGGGATGAAACAAATATGGGTACAAAATATTTATTAAAAGGAAGAATTGTGAATATAAGAAATGACATTCTGCTCATGGTATCCAAGATGAAGGGCGAAGAATGCGCCACACTATCTTGCATTACCCCTTGAAACTGATACCATTATCAGAATGTCATTTCTTAAGTACAGAACAGTTATTTCTACTTGACATGGAATTATATCAGTTCACGTTCTCCCCTAAAACGACGTTATTACGGGAATTCGTGACGTATACTTTTTCCAAAATGTCCCTCATTGATAAACATTAAGGGATACTGATTAAGTGTTAGAGTGACTAACCTCATCATTTACAATGTTATATTTCATTTTCAATTTTGATTACACATGTGGCGGGCGTAGCTAGCTAAACAGGAAGGGCTTACTCTTCCAGAACATCAGTCCTCACTTCGAATTCCCTGGTGGATGTTCACGTGTTTAACTTAAATTGCCAGTTAAAAGTTTTTACTTCGTTTTTGGGATTGTAAATTGGAAATGAATTTGTATGTTGTTTTTTATTACTATTGTAATGAGTGAACAAACAATGTAACAGGTAACAATTTTAAAATATTCATTTATCGACATTTGGCAAGGGTATGGTACTATAATGAGGCCACGTTTTTATCAAATTATACAACGTTGTCCCAGGACAATCAGTTGGTGAAGCATCCCTGTGCCCATAAAGACGATAACTAGGCTTTAAGTATCCCTTTTGCACACCACACTTAAGTAAAGCCTTGGCCGCCTTTAGAGCTTTGTCGTTTGGTACATGACTTTCATAATTTCCAATAAATGATAATGCCAAACTTTGACCGTTAAAACCGTACGTGTGAGCTCCAACTCTATCCCAGCCACGACCTTCATAAACGTTACCATCTTCACCGACCAAAAAACTGTATCCAATGTCCCACCAACCTAAAATAGTGAAATGAGGTAAAGGAAATTGTATTGAATAAAACCACATCATCTATGAAAATATAACAATTTATCATATATAGCGCTATTAAGGATATTTATGTAGTCAAATATTCAATGCGTTATATTGCAAATCCATTACAAACAACAATGACGGCGATTTTGTTGTTGGCAGTGATTATGAACGAATAGATAAATAAAATAAATAAATAAATAAATAAATAAATAAATAAATAAATAAATTACTAAATAAATATACGTAGAAAAGTAAATAAAATAAATACAGACAATAGTTGACAATAATACGTAAAACAGGAAGTAGTCTTTCTGTAGGGTTTATAATTTAAGCATATTTGCTCATGTAATCGGTCACCATTGATTTATCAGTGCATGCATCTTCTTCATCGTTAACAATTATAAATCTGCCCGATTTCCCGGAATGCAAAATCAGTTCATTTCTGGACTTTTTAATAAGTTTCAACAAGAAATATTTACATTTATGATGTATGATTGCATTAAACTCTGAGACCGAATGAAGTTATAGGACTATAACTTGCTAATTTGACGCCACTCTTCTCTTGCCTACGCCAATAGTGGTGACGACATTAATTGGCTGTTCCAGCAATTGGAATTGCATGTCGCACACGACATTTTTTAAAATTTATCTCAGGATTAAAAAACAAAAATAAGATTTTCAAAAACTGCAAAATGTAAGTATAACCTTTGAACTGACTAGCGCGCGTTTTTCAGGGTTGCTTTGCACGGCAATATAAGTTAATTGCACTATAAAATCTATTTCCAGAAAGTTCAATGGTTAAGTAGTTAGAGGATATTTTTCTGACTAAGTTGATGTGACTGTATCTAGTGTATTTTGGGAACAGTGATTGTAGTATTTAACTATACTCTCCTATCGGGAAATTGTAACACAAACTACATTGTACCTTTATTGTCCATATGATAGTTTTGTATCCCTTGGACTATCTTGATGCAGTGAGCAGAGTCTGTACATGATTGCTCCGAAGTATGATGAATGAAAAATAAATCAACAGGAAGTTGCTCCAGAGTAATGTCTGTCGGCTGCCGTGCTCCCCATGACGAACGAGATATTATTGAAACATTCTGGCACGGATCGGTGTCTGGAACTATAAAAATATCCTTTAATTCTCTGAAATATCGGGATGGAGTAATGGTGTTTTCGCACAGTCAAACTGTTTTCAATTATCATATGTCATTGTGGTCAGCTATGGGTTGATGGACGAAAGAGAAAAAACCACCTACCTTCGGCGGCAAACGAACTGTCAAACGTTCTCTAACAAAGATTAGTCCGCGGCGTAGAATTCGAACCCTTGACGGTTAGAGGCGTTGTGATCCATTACCTGGTTTAGACCACTTAGTCACCGAGGTAACACCAAGTAATTTGACAGAATTAAAATAGGAGTACGAATTTAAAGGGTTTTTTTTTTTTTTTTTTTTTTTTTTTTTACTGTAATGATGTTTTGCGACCGTCAAAGGTTATGTATATCTGTGGTTATTGGGGTTATCTAGGTGTATGGAGAAAAACAGTCGACCTTCTGCAAGCTGCAAGCGAATAGCCGCACTTTAGGATTCGAACTTTTTAATTAACTACTATTAAATACTAAAAGATTGGTGACTGCAGTTCGATGGATTATTGGTATATGTTCACTATACCATTTGCTCCTTAGCTTATTAGCGCTTGTCAGTTACGATTCTCCTTCATTTTCCGTGGCACACAGTAAAAAGTTTTTACACTTCTTTCCTAAGAGTTTTTATCGCCAAAATTTGACATTTCATTTTAATATTACCTGCTTGTAATAATAGAGGTCGCCTGCCTCTAAAAGATATGTCCGGTAAAACGTCACTTGCCTTTCAGTCAACCTGCATGCAAAACAAAGGTGGTCTGCCTCTAAAAGGCAATTTCAATTAAATATTACTTACTTGCCTTTGAATCAACTTGCATGCAAAACACATAACCGTAAGTCCTCTAAAAGATATAACCAGTAATGTTACCCACTGGCCACTGGTCAACTTGTATGTAAAACAATCTGCCTCTAAAATGTATTTACGGTTAAATGTTACTTACTTGCCAAAGAGTCAACTTGCATGCAATACAGTAAAAAAGGTGCAAAAGGGAAACAAGGAGAAGCCATCTTAAAGTAATAAATATCTCAAGGAAAAATCCTGATTTCATACAACTTCACACAGGTTATCTGAACAAGGTGGCTTACTATTACACAATGCTTATCAACAACTGACCAGTATTATGACCATGTATACAGTAAAAGTGTGTCGGCATGACATAATTGTGTATTCCTTGTCAAGTTTTGTCTCATGAATTCGGCCTTGGCAGTAAGAATTATAAAAAAAAACAGACATGGATCTTCAAGTGGCCAAGTGTTTGGCCCTATTGACAATTACTATCGCGGCCCAGATTAACGCTTTTGAGTGAAAGTTTTTTTTTTGAGCTGAAGAGACATCAGAAAAACCTTTTTTTTCTACCGATATCGATGGATTTTAATTAAAAGTTAAGCATGGATCGGTAGAATATTATTGAATGAAAGATAACAACGACATTGATATTTCTATTTTTAGGTTTTATTATTTGGCAGAAGTGTGGGCACGGCTGTGCAAAATACAAAATAGGCTGCCAGCAAAACACAAAATGGGCTAGCCTAGCTCAATAATCAACAATTCACAAAATAGCATTTTGTGTCTAGCTCCACAATCAGCAGATCAATAACATTCAATAATAAAATAAAAAATTCTTAACCCTGGTATTTCAGCGGTCAAGTTACTTACTTAATTTTATAAATTTGTGCTTCATAAGTCCAAGAATATTAAACCAAAATAAAAATACTTCACCCTGGTATTACAGCGGTCAAGTCCTCATTAGCTAATTATTTAAATTTATCAATTTATGCCGCGCAATCCGCCACAGGCACAGGAGGCGACAAGTAATTCGTGCTTGTTGCCTCATGGGCCCCGCCAAGCGGCAAACTCAACCGGCCCACAATAAGATATACAATGAAAAATGAATTATTTTGAAGCACGATTTCGTTTTTCCAATTATAAAAATTTAGTTTAGAACCATTAGATTGTTATGGTAGTCACATTATTAAACATTGTATTTGGGTACACACAACAGTTTCCAGCTATTATTTGCTCCAGACCACCTTGAAGCGTGTTCAAAAATACATTGTTACCCACCTCTGACAGATGCACTTGATCAGGCAAAATCAAATTAACTGAGATTGGTAAAATATCAGGATATTTTATGTAACCACCCCCACACTTTAAAACTGACTTAGCCGCAAAGCTATTAAAACGAATTCTACTTCTATTCATAGCCGCACTGTCCTGAGAATAACGCCATTTCATCCGAGGCAAAATTTGTGACCAAATGAGACGAGTTTTGGAAAATCTGGATTGTAAGAAAAATAATAAGGATTTGAATGTACTGAACATTTCTGTGAGAGGTGTAAACCCAATATCATTACCACCACAGTGAATAACAATAACATCAGGCTCCGCACTGAGCTTTGATAGAAGATTAATTTTCTGCTGCAGGTTACTCAATGTCAGACCACCATACCCTTGCCACCATATGGACATGCCAAGTCTATCCAGCGTTAAATCTGTACCACCTGTTCTATTGCATGCAGCTACAAAGGCCCGTTTTATGATAGAGGATCCCACACACCATATCTTGACCTCAGCTGAAAGACTTAAAGCGTCTCATTAGATAATGTTAAAGTGCATAGCAACTATTAAAACACGAAGTGTGTGTGTGTGTGTGGGGGGGGGGGGGGGGGGGGGGGGGGCTCAAAATAAGTTTGTGCGAATATATGATTGATAAGCCGACGATTTCCACCTACCGGCAGTTTTGATATCATCGCTAGGGCAACCAGACATGGCTGCTGAAGTAGCTGCCCCAATTCGAAAAGAATGACATTTATATGCCGTAAACTCGAGATTTAAATGTGCTAGGGACTTTCTTAAAATAGCTGAAAATTGGTAACGTGTCAAAGGGTCACCACCAAAGTGGCAAAAAAGAGGTCCAGGAAACGGGGGCCTGACACCCAAAAAAGCTTGGGCGTTAGTTAATGGACAGTGAATGCCATTTGCTTTAGGAATAATAATGGTTACCCCTTTTCCTGACTGGTCTGTTTTTGAATAGCGAAGTGTCAAATAAACGTTGCTTTTTGAATTATCCACAAGAATATCAGTGATACCTATCACATAATGATTTGCCTTGCGGCTGGACATGGCAATTTCACCGATACGCAAGAAACCAAAAAATGCTAAAGAAAACGCAGCTGAAAACAGTTTAGCCTCATATGCATTAGTACAAATATGTGGAAGGCTGGTTATTAGCTGTATTAGGATGTGTGGGGTTATGGGTAACCTTGTATCTGGTCGGTGTTTTAAACGCTTCATACCTTGCAGCAATTTGGCTATTATGAAATTGTTGGGGACATCAGGAAAGTTTTGTAATTTACAATTGAAACTTATGGCTGACACATACGAACGAGCTGTAGCATATGACAAGCCTTTGAGAGACAAGTCAGCAATAAAATTCGTAATCTCTGAAAGTTGTGGAGGCCAATGATGAGGAAGGCCATATTGCACCCTAAATCTGTGAAAACTGGACAGGCCCGTTTGATGTGCATCATGTGTGTTGTGCGATAAGGAGGCTGTTATAAGTCTGTTTACTTCATGCTGCAAATCAAGTTGAGGAATATGTCTGGAATCTGCTCCGGAATACGCTTTGCAGTGGGTGCCAGTTCCCTGAAGCGCTGCCAATGTTTACGAGACAAAGAGTCAGCAATTGCATTATTAACACCCTTAATATGAATGTCTCTAAAAAGTATATTGTGTCTCATGGAGAACAGAACTAAGTACCTTATTAAATATAAAGTGTGCTCCGACTTGCAAGTCTGCTTGTTCAAAACATAAACAAGGGCCATATTATCGGTCCTGAAGATTATTTTTTTATTAGCAAGTTTTTCCCCCAGAGAATAACTGCCAAGACGATAGGTATCAACTCTAATAATGTGATGTCACTTATAAAATGTAACCGTCTCCAATGTGTAGGCCAAGAAAAGTGCACCCACTCCCCGGCAAAATACGCCCCACAACCCAAATCTGATGAACCTGCACTATCTGTATATAATTTTAGAACTTCGTGACTAGACCAGTCCTTATCTGGGAAGTATAAACGACCATTGAAATTCTGTAAAAATTGTAGCCACATTTGAATGTCAGCTGGACGCCACGATTAAGGCGCAAGTGATGATGGGGTGTTTAACACCTCGCATTAAATCATATAACCGCCGTAAAAATGCCCTGCCAGGCCGAACTGCCTTGCAGAAAAAATTTAAAGCACCTGTCAAAGACTGCAGTTCCTTGAGTGTTATCTTCTTTTTAGTTGAAACATATCTCAATAGTTCCAGCAGTTCTTGTAATTTATTGCCTGGAATTCTTATTAACATATTATTAGTATCTAACTCCAGTCCTAGAAATATTAAAACTGTAACCGGGCCAACAGTTTTATCTTGTGCAATAGGAACGCCTAGTTCTTGGCAAGTAGCAGAAAAATAAGACATTAGATGGTGACAAGTGAAAGTATCCTTTGTCCCAGCAAAAATAAAATCATCGAGATAGTGCTCAATTGTACACAGCCCAGATTTATAGGTCACTAGCCACTGAAGAAATGTGGCAAACTTCTCCCATATACTACATGAAATGGAGGCCCCCATGGGGAGCATTTTGTCTATATAAAACTGACCATCAAACTGGAAACCTAATAGATCGAAATCACCAGGGAAAATGGGCAACAACCGAAATGCAGAACGAATGTCCATTTTGCCTAAATAGGCTCCTTTCCCTAGGTCGGCAACCATCTCAACCACTTTGTCAAAAGAAGTATATTGCACTGAACACATAACTGGGTCTATGTAATCATTAACACTGTTGCCAGGAGGGTGGGACAAATGCATAATCATTCTCCAACCCCCATGGTGCTTTGGAACTAGTCCTATTGGGGATATCCTCGTATTAGACAAGGGCAACTTTTTAAATGGACCCATAATTCTACCCAATTCAATTTCTTTCTGGATTTTTTCTTGAAGTGCTGAGGGGTTTTGGGAGGCAGATACCAAATTTTTAGAGCTAATTTGTACTCTAGGGCCCCCATAATGCAAAGGAAACCCAGATAAGAAGCCCTGTTTTAACTGCATGGCCACCTGACTTAATGGATACTTGTTTAAATAAGGAACCAACCTGTGATATTTAATAGGAGTTTTACCTAGGTCCCATATACCTGTGGCAGACTTGTGACCTAACTTGGTTGGTTTGTCTAAAATGAATATATGACTATATTAGATACTTTAACATGAAACCGGGAAGATAAAACAAAATTAGATTAAATGTTATAACATTTTTATGCCTGCTCCATTAAATTTAACATTTAACTAATAACTACTATAATATATAATGACATTTCTAATACCTTGGTGTCATGTATCTGTAGTTGCCTGATGGCCTACTTGGGTTGTTTTGTCTAAAGTTTGAGGCGCCAAATCTTGCAACTGTGCTGAACCTTGGGGCCATTGGGCGAAAATTTTGCCTAATTGTGCCTGGACGGGGGGTAAAGGGTTTACTTAGTGGACATGAAATAAAGGAGTGTTCTCCTCCGCAGCGGATGCACAAGTGCTGATAAGTACAAAATTGCCTTGAGCAGAATCTGTAGTTAAAATCGAAGCACTTTGTATGTCCAATGCTTGAAATGGCTGAAGTGGGCAAAGGAAGCGTTTGTACCATGTATTTTAACCACAATTCTAGGTCGACCACTCCCCAAGAGGTAGATGGGTTGGCAGCCCGTCTGAGTCGGAACTGCTCATCATACAATTTCCAACCCATACCCCTGTTTGTTGATGCACCAAGTCTAACATCATGCATGTATTTTAGAAGTTCTTGGCTTCTATTATGGTGAGCCCCTGTAAAAATACTCATGAAGATTAGAAATGCATCTGACCATTTTTCTATACTGGTAATTTTGAAAAGGGTTTTCTCCCTGGTCACCAGTTCCCCATTGCTGATGAAAATTCGCTTTTCCGGGGCATGAGTAATTACCGAGTTATCTAAAAGAGTGGCTAAATCCACAAACTGGCCTGCAACTATTTTCTGTTTAATATTACTAGATACATTACCCCCCAACATATCATGTATACTATTAATCGGTACAATGTCCTGTGGAAGGTCATGATACCCATTAACATTACCTGCAGCCTGTTGGACAGGTTGTGCTGTCATACAAGACGGTGCTGTGACATAAGCTGGTGGTGCAGTGCACGTAAAAGGTGGTGTTTCCACTAATGGTGCCTGAGGGTGAGTCCAATTGCCAGGTGCGGGTGATGTTGCTGTTGTAGTCATTAAGGCCTGCGGTGGTGCACTTGTGGTCGCTATGGCCTGTGGTTGCAAACCTGTAGTTAGCTGTGTAACCTGTGGTGTTAATACAGCAGGTGGTATTCCTATGACTGGTGGGGTCACTAAATTAGGTGGTGCCTGAGACCCAGTAGAAGCTGCAACTGGAGCAGGATCCGTTGTAGTTTGTCTCTTTTGTTTTGATGTCCTAGTGGCTGCTGCTTTTTGTGTCCTACGGCTAGCATATGGGCTGGTGGAAGGTCGTCTCAAATTGCGTCCCATGTTGTAAATAGATACAGCCTTCAGCTCCTCCTTCGACGAGATACCAGTAATTATTGGCTTTAAAATTCAATAATACTCAAATATTGCGATTCTGTCTAGGGTGCAACTTCACTGCTTTTAGACGGAGAAAAAGGACGCGATGTTTGACCTATTAAAATATGACATGCGTTCGACTGAAGGGAGGTAATCCAATTTAGAATTTGCATATCAACTAATGAAGATAATGAAAGCGGAATAACTCTGCCTTATGGATCCACATACTAATTATCTCCATCAATAATAAGCATATATTCTAGAATGAATATATGGCATTATTGAATGAAAGATAACAACGACATTGATATTTCTATTTTTAGGTTTTATTATTTGGCAGAAGTGTGGGCACGGCTGTGCAAAATACAAAATAGGCTGCCAGCAAAACACAAAATGGGCTAGCCTAGCTCAATAATCAACAATTCACAAAATAGCATTTTGTGTCTAGCTCCACAATCAGCAGATCAATAACATTCAATAATAAAATAAAAAATTCTTAACCCTGGTATTTCAGCGGTCAAGTTACTTACTTAATTTTATAAATTTGTGCTTCATAAGTCCAAGAATATTAAACCAAAATAAAAATACTTCACCCTGGTATTACAGCGGTCAAGTCCTCATTAGCTAATTATTTAAATTTATCAATTTATGCCGCGCAATCCGCCACAGGCACAGGAGGCGACAAGTAATTCGTGCTTGTTGCCTCATGGGCCCCGCCAAGCGGCAAACTCAACCGGCCCACAATAAGATATACAATGAAAAATGAATTATTTTGAAGCACGATTTCGTTTTTCCAATTATAAAAATTTAGTATTGAACCATTAGATTGTTATGGTAGTCACATTATTAAACATTGTATTTGGGTACACACAACAGTTTCCAGCTATTATTTGCTCCAGACCACCTTGAAGCGTGTTCAAAAATACATTGTTACCCACCTCTGACAGATGCACTTGATCAGGCAAAAACAAATTAACTGAGATTGGTAAAATATAGGATATTTTATGTAACCACCCCCACACTTTAAAACTGACTTAGCCGCAAAGCTATTAAAACGAATTCTACTTCTATTCATAGCCGCACTGTCCTGAGAATAACGCCATTTCATCCGAGGCAAAATTTGTGACCAAATGAGACGAGTTTTGGAAAATCTGGATTGTAAGAAAAATAATAAGGATTTGAATGTACTGAACATTTCTGTGAGAGGTGTAAACCCAATATCATTACCACCACAGTGAATAACAATAACATCAGGCTCCGCACTGAGCTTTGATAGAAGATTAATTTTCTGCTGCAGGTTACTCAATGTCAGACCACCATACCCTTGCCACCATATGGACATGCCAAGTCTATCCAGCGTTAAATCTGTACCACCTGTTCTATTGCATGCAGCTACAAAGGCCCGTTTTATGATAGAGGATCCCACACACCATATCTTGACCTCAGCTGAAAGACTTAAAGCGTCTCATTAGATAATGTTAAAGTGCATAGCAACTATTAAAACACGAAGTGTGTGTGTGTGTGTGTGTGGGGGGGGGGGGGCTCAAAATAAGTTTGTGCGAATATATGATTGATAAGCCGACGATTTCCACCTACCGGCAGTTTTGATATCATCGCTAGGGCAACCAGACATGGCTGCTGAAGTAGCTGCCCCAATTAGAAAAGAATGACATTTATATGCCGTAAACTCGAGATTTAAATGTGCTAGGGACTTTCTTAAAATAGCTGAAAATTGGTAACGTGTCAAAGGGTCACCACCAAAGTGGCAAAAAAGAGGTCCAGGAAACGGGGGCCTGACACCCAAAAAAGCTTGGGCGTTAGTTAATGGACAGTGAATGCCATTTGCTTTAGGAATAATAATGGTTACCCCTTTTCCTGACTGGTCTGTTTTTGAATAGCGAAGTGTCAAATAAACGTTGCTTTTTGAATTATCCACAAGAATATCAGTGATACCTATCACATAATGATTTGCCTTGCGGCTGGACATGGCAATTTCACCGATACGCAAGAAACCAAAAAATGCTAAAGAAAACGCAGCTGAAAACAGTTTAGCCTCATATGCATTAGTACAAATATGTGGAAGGCTGGTTATTAGCTGTATTAGGATTTGTGGGGTTATGGGTAACCTTGTATCTGGTCGGTGTTTTAAACGCTTCATACCTTGCAGCAATTTGGCTATTATGAAATTGTTGGGGACATCAGGAAAGTTTTGTAATTTACAATTGAAACTTATGGCTGACACATACGAACGAGCTGTAGCATATGACAAGCCTTTGAGAGACAAGTCAGCAATAAAATTCGTAATCTCTGAAAGTTGTGGAGGCCAATGATGAGGAAGGCCATATTGCACCCTAAATCTGTGAAAACTGGACAGGCCCGTTTGATGTGCATCATGTGTGTTGTGCGATAAGGAGGCTGTTATAAGTCTGTTTACTTCATGCTGCAAATCAAGTTGAGGAATATGTCTGGAATCTGCTCCGGAATACGCTTTGCAGTGGGTGCCAGTTCCCTGAAGCGCTGCCAATGTTTACGAGACAAAGAGTCAGCAATTGCATTATTAACACCCTTAATATGAATGTCTCTAAAAAGTATATTGTGTCTCATGGAGAACAGAACTAAGTACCTTATTAAATATAAAGTGTGCTCCGACTTGCAAGTCTGCTTGTTCAAAACATAAACAAGGGCCATATTATCGGTCCTGAAGATTATTTTTTTATTAGCAAGTTTTTCCCCCCAGAGAATAACTGCCAAGACGATAGGTATCAACTCTAATAATGTGATGTCACTTATAAAATGTAACCGTCTCTAATGTGTAGGCCAAGAAAAGTGCACCCACTCCCCGGCAAAATACGCCCCACAACCCAAATCTGATGAACCTGCACTATCTGTATATAATTTTAGAACTTCGTGACTAGACCAGTCCTTATCTGGGAAGTATAAACGACCATTGAAATTCTGTAAAAATTGTAGCCACATTTGAATGTCAGCCTGGACGCCACGATTAAGGCGCAAGTGATGATGGGGTTGTTTAACACCTCGCATTAAATCATATAACCGCCGTAAAAATGCCCTGCCAGGCCGAACTGCCTTGCAGAAAAAATTTAAAGCACCTGTCAAAGACTGCAGTTCCTTGAGTGTTATCTTCTTTTTAGTTGAAACATATCTCAATAGTTCCAGCAGTTCTTGTAATTTATTGCCTGGAATTCTTATTAACATATTATTAGTATCTAACTCCAGTCCTAGAAATATTAAAACTGTAACCGGGCCAACAGTTTTATCTTGTGCAATAGGAACGCCTAGTTCTTGGCAAGTAGCAGAAAAATAAGACATTAGATGGTGACAAGTGAAAGTATCCTTTGTCCCAGCAAAAATAAAATCATCGAGATAGTGCTCAATTGTACACAGCCCAGATTTATAGGTCACTAGCCACTGAAGAAATGTGGCAAACTTCTCCCATATACTACATGAAATGGAGGCCCCATGGGGAGCATTTTGTCTATATAAAACTGACCATCAAACTGGAAACCTAATAGATCGAAATCACCAGGGAAAATGGGCAACAACCGAAATGCAGAACGAATGTCCATTTTGCCTAAATAGGCTCCTTTCCCTAGGTCGGCAACCATCTCAACCACTTTGTCAAAAGAAGTATATTGCACTGAACACATAACTGGGTCTATGTAATCATTAACACTGTTGCCAGGAGGGTGGGACAAATGCATAATCATTCTCCAACCCCCATGGTGCTTTGGAACTAGTCCTATTGGGGATATCCTCGTATTAGACAAGGGCAACTTTTTAAATGGACCCATAATTCTACCCAATTCAATTTCTTTCTGGATTTTTTCTTGAAGTGCTGAGGGGTTTTGGGAGGCAGATACCAAATTTTTAGAGCTAATTTGTACTCTAGGGCCCCCATAATGCAAAGGAAACCCAGATAAGAAGCCCTGTTTTAACTGCATGGCCACCTGACTTAATGGATACTTGTTTAAATAAGGAACCAACCTGTGATATTTAATAGGAGTTTTACCTAGGTCCCATATACCTGTGGCAGACTTGTGACCTAACTTGGTTGGTTTGTCTAAAATGAATATATGACTATATTAGATACTTTAACATGAAACCGGGGAGATAAAACAAAATTAGATTAAATGTTATAACATTTTTATGCCTGCTCCATTAAATTTAACATTTAACTAATAACTACTATAATATATAATGACATTTCTAATACCTTGGTGTCATGTATCTGTAGTTGCCTGATGGCCTACTTGGGTTGTTTTGTCTAAAGTTTGAGGCGCCAAATCTTGCAACTGTGCTGAACCTTGGGGCCATTGGGCGAAAATTTTGCCTAATTGTGCCTGGACGGGGGGTAAAGGGTTTACTTAGTGGACATGAAATAAAGGAGTGTTCTCCTCCGCAGCGGATGCACAAGTGCTGATAAGTACAAAATTGCCTTGAGCAGAATCTGTAGTTAAAATCGAAGCACTTTGTATGCCCAATGCTTGAAATGGCTGAAGTGGGCAAAGGAAGCGTTTGTACCATGTATTTTAACCACAATTCTAGGTCGACCACTCCCCAAGAGGTAGATGGGTTGGCAGCCCGTCTGAGTCGGAACTGCTCATCATACAATTTCCAACCCATACCCCTGTTTGTTGATGCACCAAGTCTAACATCATGCATGTATTTTAGAAGTTCTTGGCTTCTATTATGGTGAGCCCCTGTAAAAATACTCATGAAGATTAGAAATGCATCTGACCATTTTTCTATACTGGTAATTTTGAAAAGGGTTTTCTCCCTGGTCACCAGTTCCCCATTGCTGATGAAAATTCGCTTTTCCGGGGCATGAGTAATTACCGAGTTATCTAAAAGAGTGGCTAAATCCACAAACTGGCCTGCAACTATTTTCTGTTTAATATTACTAGATACATTACCCCCCAACATATCATGTATACTATTAATCGGTACAATGTCCTGTGGAAGGTCATGGTACCCATTAACATTACCTGCAGCCTGTTGGACAGGTTGTGCTGTCATACAAGACGGTGCTGTGACATAAGCTGGTGGTGCAGTGCACGTAAAAGGTGGTGTTTCCACTAATGGTGCCTGAGGGTGAGTCCAATTGCCAGGTGCGGGTGGTGTTGCTGTTGTAGTCATTAAGGCCTGCAGTGGTGCACTTGTGGTCGCTATGGCCTGTGGTTGCAAACCTGTAGTTAGCTGTGTAACCTGTGGTGTTAATACAGCAGGTGGTATTCCTATGACTGGTGGGGTCACTAAATTAGGTGGTGCCTGAGACCCAGTAGAAGCTGCAACTGGAGCAGGATCCGTTGTAGTTTGTCTCTTTTGTTTTGATGTCCTAGTGGCTGCTGCTTTTTGTGTCCTACGGCTAGCATATGGGCTGGTGGAAGGTCGTCTCAAATTGCGTCCCATGTTGTAAATAGATACAGCCTTCAGCTCCTCCTTCGACGAGATACCAGTAATTATTGGCTTTAAAATTCAGTAATACTCAAATATTGCGATTCTGTCTAGGGTGCAACTTCACTGCTTTTAGACGGAGAAAAAGGACGCGATGTTTGACCTATTAAAATATGACATGCGTTCGACTGAAGGGAGGTAATCCAATTTAGAATTTGCATATCAACTAATGAAGATAATGAAAGCGGAATAACTCTGCCTTATGGATGCACATACTAATTATCTCCATCAATAATAAGCATATATTCTAGAATGAATATATGGCAATGTTTTAGGAAGTGTTCTATAATGTTGTCAGCAAGAGCGAGGTAAGGAAATACTGGAAGTTATCGATGCGTGTTTTCGTTTCTGCCGTTTTCGCGAGAAATTTCAAGAATTCAATAATGGAAGCTGTCAGACCACAAACCTCCAACAAGTCAAAAATTAAAATGGGGGTTTAGTGGTCTGATTAGTCGGACTAGGTATGAATGATAAAATCAATGGAAACGTGTTTGCAGATAACTGATACACAGATCTATTGACATGTAATATAGGGCTAAATGACAGATGTGTGCAAAGTAAAGCCTGGCTACCGACACCTCTATATAAAGCCCGCCTGTATATACAGTAAAACCTGGCCAGCAACTACTTCTATATATAGAACCACCTGTCTATATAGTGAAGCCTGATATAGTGACCAACTTTATAGAAAGACCCCCTGTCTATACAGTAAAGACTACTAGCGACCATCTCTATACTGAGACCACCAATCTGTACAGTAAAATCTACTAACGATTATAATTGACAACCTGTCGGTACAGTAAAACCTTCTTACAACCATCTCTAAAAAGAGACCACCTAAACATTAAACCTGCTGGCGACCACATTTATATAGAAACCACTTGTCTCTACAGTGAAATCTATCTAGTGTCTAGTATGACCCCTGTAAGGCATTATACAGTTAAACCTATCTAGTGTCCAGTATGACCCTTGTAAGGCCCCATACAGTTAAACCTATCTAGTGTCTAGTATGACCCCTGTAAGGCCCCATAAATTAAACCGTATGGCCCTTGCAAGGCCTCATACAGTTAAACCTATCTAGTGTCCAGTATGGCCCCTGTAAGGCCCCAAAGATTCGTATTTCTACCATATATTTATTTCGATATAAAAACATAAAGTTTATATTTTTGATGCCCGATGAGTGATATTTAATTATAAATTTTATTTATTTAAATTGATTATGATCCAGTCAGTACGACATGAAATCACGGCTATTTATAAATTATATATAATGCACACGATATGTCTCTGGTATCTTGAAAGTTCATTCGGTGTTATCTGTTCAAAGTTCTAAAATTTTAACGTAACCTTAACAAACAAATGCAGATCACATGTAAATGATTAAAGTTTTTTGGTAACTAACTATTTATTTTAAACAAGATTCTTTTAAGATGAATAACCTGAATACCATTGCCCTGATAATATCAATGTGACTGAGTCGGGGGACAAAGTTGACAGTTAAAAGGGTAAGTACACACCTTTACATTCGTGCAGAGCATATGCAAAAATTATCTTTATGTGTGTAGTAATGGTGTTTTATTGTTGTCGTTTTTATTTACTCTTTCTTCTTATGTTTCTTCTTCTTCTTCTTCTTCTTCTTAGACCACTGCGGTAGCTCAGCTGGTAGAGTGCTCGCTCCGTAAGTGGAAGGTCGTGGTTTCGATCCCCGACCGGGTCTGACCCAAGACTTGAAAGTGGGCAGTGACTGTTCTTTCGCCAAACACTCGGCATTACCAAATAAAGGTCACCGTTTTTTTGGATAGGAACTTTAAATAAACGAGGTCCCATGTCACGGTGGGCTTGGCACGCTAAAGAACCCTGCTGTATAATGCCATCAGCGCAACGCACAGTCAAAATTTCTGCACTTTCGCCTATATCTGGCGACGTCTCGATATAAGTGAAATATTCTTGACTGGGACGTTAAACACCATTACTCAACTCAACTTAACTCTTCTTCTTCTTCTTCTTATTATTATTATTATTAGTAGTAGTAGTATTCCCTTATGATTATTACAACATTATCCTTAACCGAGCGATGCATTTTCATATTTAGATAAGCCCCTATACGTATGTATATTAAGGTGTATTAATGTATATTAATTCATTGTCTGTATCAATGGTTATACCATTTTAGAAAGTATTTTACTTACTTACTACTTAGTCCTCTTCGTGCCTGGGGCACATAAGGCCTTTACCGAGGACCTCCATCTCTGTCTGCCGGGTGCCATTTGCTGTACTATGCCCCAACTCCATCCCTGCTCCTTCATCTCTTTCTCAACTGAACTCCGCCATGTCTCCTTGGGTCTTCCTCTGTTTCTCTTTCCAGGTGGAGTCCATCTTAAGGATACCCTTGGTATTTTTGATATTTTCATTCTAAGGACATGACCGATCTACATCCAGCGTTTCTCTGGTTTGGAAGGTGTCTACTTTTTAAGTGATGGTGTTGGTTACCTTCCAGGACTCTGAACCATACAGAAGAACTCCAATTACGTTTGTTTTGAATATTCTGATCTTGGTTTGGGTCCTGATACTTGATGACTTCCAGATGTTCCGTAGGTTTGCAAAATTGGCACGAGCTTTTGTTATTTTATGATTAAATTAAAATTCTCGAAATAAAATTATAAAATACATGTAAATCTTTTTCACATATGTATGTGGATACCGATTTTGTATTATTTTGAACCAAATTCCCATGTTCTTGTTTACCTACCCTTTCAATGTTCTTGTTCTTGAATATAATCATATAATCATGCAATACGTTAAAATGGTATGTGACAAACCGATCAACTGAGTTAAGGATTGCAGTTTCGTTTCCTCTAATTGTTACTGGTCAAGACTATTTATTTCCAAGACATTCACATTTTCATCGGTCGCCGTCATTGTTTACGCAACCGCTGCGGTAGCTCAGTTGGTAAAGTGCTCGCTCCGTAAGTGGGAGGTCGTGGGTTCGAACCCCGGTCGGGTCTGACCAAAGACATGAAAGTGGGTAGTGACAGTTCTTTCGCCAAGCACTCGGCATTATGAAATGACAGTCACGGTTCTTTCGGATGGGAACTTAAAATAAACGAGGCCCCGTGTCACGGTGGGCTTGGCACGCTAAAGAACCCTGCTGCATAATGCCATAAGCACAACGCACAGGCAAAAGTTTTGCACTTTCGCCTATAGCTGGCGACGTCTCGATATAACTGATATATTCTTAAATGGGACGTTAAACACCATTATTAACGCAACTCAACTAATTATTTATGCAGTCGCCTAGTCACTTGCTATAGAAAAACTTCAATGCATTAAAGATCACACAAGTCATCAACTAGATTAACATCTCCAGTCAAACTGATAATAGTAATCTATTTCGCTTACAATACCACTTCACTTGCAATGCTATGGACTGTCACTTGCTTAGGGGATACTTCACTGCGCATTAAAGATCTCACAAGTTACCGACTAGATGAACATCTCCGATAAAACTCATATAAGTAATCTGTTTCGGTAACAATACCACTTCACGGCTTCATTTTCAAGGCTATGGATCGCCTAGTCACTTCCTATGGAAACACTTCAGTGCATTAAAGATCACACAAGTGAACAATTAGATAAACATTTCTGATCAAACTAATTAAAGTAAGATATTTGACTTACATCATAAGTTGTACTTCTTGTCAATTAAACACTTTCAGAATCTCTTTATCTAATTACTACTTCATTAATCTGTGAATTCTGTCACGTTTTATATGTATTGTAGGATCCAAAAATCACAAGTAACATAGAACAGATGTAAAAAAAATGATGGATACTAGAGTCCCATTTGTACCGGCTTTAATATTCATTATTCTAAATCCCACAGGTAAGTGTGCAGTTTGAATCAAAAACAAACGGTTTATGAACTTTAAAAAGTATTTAGTTTGCATTTAATATCTTGAGTTGAAACGCAGTTTTCAATGTCAAAATAGAAGAACCCAGCTTTAAAGCACGCGCTTACGATTGACATTAAAAGCACTAAGTTTGCTAAGCTTGCATTTAATAAATGCATTGCAACTCACGTTTTCGTAAGATTAAAGCTGTCTTACGAATTTACCTATCTCAAAATATATAGAAGAGACCAACTTGAAAAGCGCTTGCTTGTGGAAATAAAATGCAACCATCTAGACATCTAGATCAAGAACACAAAAACGTTTATGAATTAAACAAAGAAACAAACCACAGTTATCACTGATTATACAGATTACCCAGCGAAATCCCACCACCCACCCATACACAACCCACTGGATGTAATTGTAATATTTTATATATTCTCTATATTGTAAATTATTAGAAATGAAGAAATTTCAATTTGAATTTGGACGGAAACTGAAAATCCTTTCATACCTTATTTTAAAGAACACAATCTGTTTTTGTCTTGCAAAGTATTCAAACATTTTAGGTTTACTTAAATTTCGTAATTTAAGAGTCACTAACAAAAGTAGTTTGAGTTAAATAGTTTTGATGCGTGTTTGGTTATTGTGGTATTTGATAAGATGGTATGATGGATTTCTGTTTTTGATGTCAGCTTTTGAGATTTCTAAGCAAAAATTACAAAAATTAAAACGCTATATAAATTAAAAATCAGATTTTTTATTTTACTAAAAATTATGAAATGTGATTATTACATAAATTCTTTTTTTGTGTGTGTGCGTTGTTGTTGTTGTTATGAGTATTGTGAGATGATATGAATAATTTTAAATTTAAGTCTAATTTCGAAAACTGTCAGGTTACATTTGTGCATTAAAATGTACTTCAAACACTATAAATTGATTTTTTTGCTGAAATATGAATAATGTATCAAGATAGTTTTGGTGAGTTGCTGTTTGTTATAGATATTGGTAACATTGTATCTATGCAATGTTTCAGTTTTGAGACCGACACACATCAATGTACTTCAAAGACTATAGTTAAAAATAAATCTGATTTGTTTGATGAAAATATATAGAAAAACATACCTAGTACATTAATTTATTCTTTTATTTCCAGTATGAATAATTTAGTTTTTGTTACTAAAAATGCAAAAATGTACGAACACAGGATAACCAGTGCATTTCTATACACCTATCAATTGACAGAACGTATTTTGGTATACCATTCGTCTTTTTGTCTGTCCGTTTCACTTTTTTCATTGTGCATTGAACAACTTTTACAGTTTTAAGCAAATATTTTAAAATGCTGCAGGTCTGTTACTAATGACTTGAAGATGCTTTGTATGTTTTTTCTAGATTAAAAAAATCAAAAATGGCCACTGCGGCCATCTCGAATTTTTACAATACACATATATATGCTTGTGCATCGAACTACTCATACATTTTCTAAGCAAATGCTTTGACACTTTGCAGGTCTGATACTAATGACTTGAGGATGCTTTGTACTTTTTTGTTTTTTGTTATATATATATATATATATATTTATTATTTATTTCCTCCCCTGCTCAGATAGTGATGGGTGTATTTTGCTCCGCTAGCGGTACTCTTGTTTCCTTATTCATTTCTAGTCATGGGCTTCCCGAGTGGTGCTCCACAAGACACGTGTCTAACGATGTACCCAAAACATGAAAATAAAGAATCTCAGATCAGCCAATCACCTTTCACTATTGGACTGTCGCAATCGGAGTATGGTCCTGGGCAAAAAATAAACAGTAAGTTGTGATTTAATATATATATAATATAATATACAAGTTATCATATATAAACAACAAACATAGTTTTTTCATTTAGGTTATTTGGGTGTAGTTTTATAAATAATGTTTTATGTTTCATATACAAAACATAATCCACTTCATTAAGTTTTGTATTATACATCCATCTTTTATTGTAAATATGTTGGAGATATACGTTGATTTTGCTTTAATGCTAATAGAAGTTTTGAACATAGACTAGTATTGTGTTTGACTTTCGGGGTTGTGATTGGACATGGAACGGTATGTTTGTGTTTGATTTTTGGAATTTTGATTTGAACACGGAACGGTATGTTTGTGCTTGACATTTGTGATTGCGATTTTGACATGGGACGGTATGTTTGAGTTTGACTTTCGTAATTGTGATTTGGACATGGACCAGTATGGGTGTTTTACTTTTGGGATTTTGATTTGGACATAGAACGGTATGACTTTTGTGATTGTGTCATATACCATTTTTTTAATTTAATCATAAAATACATTAAAAAAAGATATATGACAATTATTGTCATATACCATTTTTTGAATGTATTTTATGATTAAATTAAAAAAATTGTATATGACAATTGTGGATTATAAATGAAACGGTATGTTTGTGTTTGGCTTTTGTTATTGTGATTTGGACAAGAACCAGTATATTTGTGTTTAATATGATTGCTTATTTTAACTACATGTATCTGGCGATATTAACACCTATATATTAATTATATTTATTATCAGTTATTCTGTTTGCCAGTGATCAGAGATCCTTTACCGGGTTACAGATTCGAGCTCACCGTGAAACAGGCGATACAGAAGAAATATTGGGGACATTTACAAGTTATCCAGAATCGAAAACACAAGCATATAACTGCTTTGGAGGAAATCAGGTTTGAATGTAAAAGAACGCTTGAATAAACGCATGAAGTGCTCTATTTAAAGCAATTTCTACATAAGCGTATGTCTATCTGATAGGTTGTCATTGTAATGTTTGAATGGAAAGTAAGGGTACACCGATTTTCCTGAAGTCCACATCACTGGATACAAATGTCTGTCCAATATTAATGTGTCCAATGTTTTAAATATCGATAAAAATGTTTTTGTTTGTTAGAAAACACACTGCTTATTTTGTGTATGCAGCAATGGCAGAGTTGCAAATATAAAAAAAACTTCAAAAATACATTTAGATATGTTCTAATACCCCATCAATTATAGAATTATATTTTTTCCGGTTCAATAAGACTAATATATTGTGCAAAAGAATCAGTTTGGTATGATGACAAACAATAAAACTTAAAAATGTATTTTCTGTTTCAAGAAACATTTTAAATAATAGCGGACTGTCTAGCTTTTCATTTCTGAATCAGCCAATTGAATACTATATCTGTAAGTCAGGTTATTCCAAAAATATTTATCCAAGTTTGTTTGATGCGTCATGACGTTCTAAATTGCTGTATTTTTTCATAAGGAATCCCATTTAAATATTTTTAATATTGTGAATTTTATTTTTCATTTTCTAGAATATGGTTACCCATAAAAACAAACACCACGTTAAAAGCGTGAATCTCACATGGAAAGCTCCCGATACTAATGTTGGTAATATCGTATTTGTGTAAGTAGTTTTAATCACGCCATATCTACGACAGGGTTTTGCCTCACATAATTATCATTGTATCATTGCTTCAGTATTTAGTAAAATAAAGCTGATATATTGAGTTGTGTGTATTTTGACACTACTGGTTCCTCAGTAAAGCCAATGGGTAAAGTTCCAAAAGTATTTACATTAAAAATGGTCTTCCTTCCCCTTTCGTAAACAATAAGAATTTTTAGATTGTTTCGTCAATATCTGCCACCTTTCGGATTCCAAAATCAGCTTTGACGGGATGTTGCCAGGTCATGCTAGTTTACTGAAATTGCCAATCAGTTTATGTAAAAAAATCAGCGATTGTAAATATTGTAACATGCAAAGCTTTTGAGAAATTGCAGTGCTTTACTAACTTTTATACTTTATGTTTTTCTTCCAGTGCAACATTTGTAGAATCCTTTAAAGTGTTTTGGATAAATGTTAAAGCTACCCTAAAATCTCGCATTCCTGTCATCCCGCCGTCTGTTAAAAAGGTACATATTTATTTACTCCGTTTATCGTGTCTCGGAGAATGCAAAATGGTCAAGTGAAAGTGGTCAAATCTAGTGCTTACATGAGCCACTAGCCATACAAAAAATCTTTTAAACTTTCACAACGATAAACAATCAACAAATTGTCAATGCCTTTCATGTGACGTAATGATGACGTAATTGGCTATAATTGCGTTCTCTGATACACGATAAACAAACAGTAATAAACATCAGACGCAAACATAGCGGTCCATGTTCGAATCATAATCTCAAAATCAAATTAAAAATTGGCCAATAAAGTTAAACATGTGAACTTTCACCATGGAAGTGAGACCGGTAGATCCGGAAATGTAAGCACCTCCTGATTAGAGAGCTATACCCACTCCTGTGAAATTATAATTCCGAATAAAAGGAACATGCAATAGGACGTCAAAAATACCCAGGATAATTTAATGATCACAGTTTGATGCAATCTAAATGACACTGTCATTTAAACAGGGTATTTTAAATAAAAAATGTATATATACTATCGAACTAATTGTTATCCTATATGCTTAATATACAATTTAATTGCTCTACAAGTTTAATAGATAACTAAAAGGATTTAATTTTTTGTAAGTCAAAACAAACATACAGGTTCTTGTTCAAATTACAACCATAAAACAAAGTAAAACACTGTAAAACGGAACAATCAAGATAAACACTTTTCATCAAGGAAGTGAGGCCGGGCGCTCTGGAAGGGTAACACCTATGTTTAGCTAGCTTATAAAGACTCGTAAACACGCAAACTTCCACCGGAGAAGTAAGACTGGGTGCTCCGGTAGTGTAAGTACGTTCTGTGTAGCTAGATTGTGAAAACTTGTAAAGGCGAACGTCCAGCAGGAACTGAGAACGGGTGCTCCGGAAAGGTAGCAATGGTATCAACATTATTCTGTTACTTATCTCTTATAGGTTTCACTTGCCGAATCTCATCTGAATTTTACAGAATGTGGGAAGACGATTGGATGTTTTCTATATCCTTATTACTGTTCTGGAACTGACTGCTATTTTGGAATGACGTACAAGTCAGATAATGATAATGTCACAATACAACTTTTTGCTACAGCACAAGGATACGTCTCAGTTGGATTTTCACACGACAGAAAAATGGTAAGTTCTATGCATCGAACAATGATCTACAAGCAGGACAAGATCAAACAAGTGTATGAACATGTACATATGTAAACATGTATAAAGAAGTAAAGTTTTATCTTTGTCTTTGAGATGTTTCTATATCATTGGTGTATGTATGCAAATTACATGTCTCAAATACGGTTTTTACAGACAAATCCGTCTATAAAGGAGACAAGTAAATGTGTTCTTTACGGGTAGATGGTCCTTATATACAGGTTCAAATAACACTAATTCAGAGCAATTGGGATACTTTTATGTTGGCCTTTTAAAACAGGTGGTCTTTATTTACAGGTGACCTTTAGGCAGGTTGGACTATATGCATGAAGTAAACCTAGGCAAATACCATCCATAATTATTTGAGCATAACACATTCCTTGTAATACAATGTATATAGTATTTAGGCAAACATAATGCAAAACCCTCGATCGTGTCTCGGATATGCTTTCTTTAAATATGCAAACAGTAAATAATTCTACATACAGTCAAACCTGTCTATAAAGGTCACCCAAGGGAACCAGTAAATGTGTCCTTTACGGGCAGGTGGTTCTTATACAGGTTAAAATAACATGAATTCAGAGCAATCTGGATACTGTTTTGCTGGCCTTTATAAGCAGGTGGCACTTATATAGAAGTGGCCTTTAAGGCAGGTTGGACTGTAATATATTTTGTTGAAACAATGTTTTGTTGTACTGTTTTATATAGGGTGAAGACCAAACAATAAGTTGTACATCCAGCGGTGATCATGTTGCTATACAGTACGGATATAACCATAAAGATTATCATAATGAAAGACAACCAGTGGTAAGATACCATACAGGAGGTGCTTACCCTTCCGGAGCACTCGGCCCCACTCCCCAAGAAGTTTACGGGTTAAACTTTAATGAACAGTTTTAAAGGTTGTTTTTTTTTTTTTTTTTTTTTTACTTTTCTTTGGGATTTTGATTTTTACACATCTGTGAGATCTATGGCTTTTATTTGCGCATGGGAATCCCCTTCTCTTCATTTGCGCAATGCCAAGAGCTACTAACACATGCGTTAATTTTGGCTTAGAACACATTTAATGCTTATTGTTTATTTAACCTATTTCGGAGAAAGCAAGATCGCAAAATACTCTATAAATTTCAATACGACGGGTACAAATCAATGATTCTTTTACTTACATGAGCCGAGTCGTAACTGAAAATTTCTGTTTCGGTTCCATCCTTGCTTAATATATCATTTTATGCGACAAAATATAACCTGGGTGGGTGTTTACAATGGTAATCTTTTTTACGAAATGGCGGGGTTCTTTATGTTACGTAGTCATGACGAAAGAGTCGACTATTTACGTAGGTTAGTGCAGCTCAAGAACGGATTGATTTTTGCGTAACCGGGATGACCAAAATCGATTTAATAAAGTAATAAAGTGAACTACCTTTCTGCAGTTTTAAACTTTTGAAAAAATTGACGTAAATTCAAACTTTTAAACTCAACCCGACCTTTGAACTACCCTTCATTGTACCCCTCGCAAACCTACGTAAATTATAAATTCTTCCGTCATCATTACGTCACACGAAAGACTCCGCTATTTTGTCAAAATTTTTACCATTGTAAACACCCATCCAAAACACGTTTTGGTGCATTAAAGGAGTTATAATGCACGGATTAGATCGAAATAAGGATTATTAGCAACGACTCGGCTCATGTAAGTAAATGAATATTTAATTTTTAACCGTGCCATTCAAATTTTTGAGATATTAGCGTTATTCCTTTCTCTCCAGCAGAGTAAGCGGACAGTAGTAGTATGTACAGAATCTACAGTTGTGTTGGTCAATATCCGTCTCTCTCTGGTAAGCTGGTAAGCGAGAAAAATCAACATTGTATTTCAACATGAAACGATGGTAAAAGGTCACGATCATTACCACATTTACGAAATCAGATTTGAATTGGTATCTTGTCGGGTCCCTCAAAAAGTTTTATGGTCGTCATCACAGTATTGTTAATAAGTATGATATCTCTGTGTCCAGGATTGCCCTAGATATATTTGACATCCCTATAGTTCCATGTTCCTTTCATTCTCAATTTTGATTATACACGTGACGGATGTAGCTAGCTTAACAAGAGGTACTTACCCTTCCGGAGCACCCTGTCTGACCTTTTCCCTGGTTGAAGGTCATGTGTTTAACCTAATTTGTCAGTTTCAAGGTTTTTACTTTGCTTCAGAATTGTGATTCGGACATGAAAGAGTATGTTTGTTTTTGATTCTCTATATAAATTATACAAATTATGGAATAGGGTTTTTTAGTTTTTATGTATTCTTGAAATATCATCCTTTTTCAAGATCTATTCTAGACAGTTAGCTCAAATGAAAATCGAATACATGTATATATGTAACCTTAGATGTTTTAGATGAGACAAGCGGTGTTCTCAGCACCGGGGCTCCAACAGGGGTACACTATTTATATGTTTTATAAAACATCAAGAAGGGTAATTGGATAGGCTCTCCATTGATCGATATTAAATATAGACCACTACGGTTGCTCAGTTTCTAGATTGGTTGAATCTTATGTGTGAGACCGTGGGTTTGAGCCCAGGTCGGGGTTTGAACAGGATTTGAAAAAACGGTATTAAATCTTCCTTCGCCAAGCACTCGGCTCTTAGACAAGAAAGTGACGGAGTCCTCCGGAAGAGACCTTAAAATATGGCGTAGCTTTCTGCACAATGCCCTTACCACACTGCAAATTCAAAATTTCTGCGATTTCGCCTATAGTTTGTGACGTCTCAATATAAGTGAGATGTTCTTGATTGGGACGTAAAGCCCCATTCATTTAAACAATCAATCAATTAATTTTGTCTAATTCTTATAACGGTATTACTATTATTTTATAGTCAGATAGATTATCTAAGATGGAAACTAAGAATGTAGATGGTAAAATTATCTGTTCATTCACAAGACCAAAGGTAATGACAGTACTAGACTCTGATGTTCCTAATGGCTACAGTACTTTTGACTTAAATGATGATTATTATGTTATGGTAGCATGGAGCTATATATACAGAGGTAAGTGTACATAAATATATAAGTATTTTTAGAAACATTGAAGATTGCATAAAAGCCGTTTAGTCGAAATATCGCCAATAAAACTGGATATGGATATGGATATGATATTTTTGCAAGAGTTTTATCAAAATCATTTCACGGCACGTAGTATACGTAGTCCAGTCATTCAAGTTTGACCTCAAACTAATTGTAACAGAATATATTTTGTTACTGATATGCTCTTGAATACATAAATGTTTATGGTAAAAATTCTAATATGGGGAAAAGCAGTTTTTGAGGACATTTTATTTCTTATGGGGTTTCTTTAGACATGGAAGATGCCTCTTGTAAAATAGGTGAGGTTTTAGTCCCGTTAGTACATGTGTTTTGCTATTCAAGCAAAAACACTGAAATAAATCAATCATAATTGTTTTCATAATAATATACATTTAAGATTTTTGAGCTCATGTTAAGTGATCAGCCCATTTTTATTCAGTTGCATTTTGCAGTTTTTGCGAAACTCTCGCCTATGATATATGGTTAGCGTTTTAATAGCATGATAAAACTGGTAAATATACAGTAGTTTTAAGTTTTTTATGTATAGCGTTATTAGTTAATTATTTCATTTAGATAAAATTTAAAATTTCAGATTCAGACGTATTAGCTCAACATGTAGAGCTCCCAATCACTACATATAGAAAAGTAAATTTTAAGGAATACATCATCCATCGAGGTCAAGCTTTACAAACTCTGACACAAGTACATGGTAAGGATAGAATTCCTGTTGTCAAATCGGTGATATTAGCATTAAATCATACCTTATACTCGATCTATATAGCACCCTATGTTTCTTTGTTTGATTGATTGATTGCTTGCTTGCTTGCTTGCTTGGTTGATTGATTGATTGATTGCTGGCTGGCGTGCTTGCTTGATTGAATGATTGATCAAAGGAGATTTTACATCCCAGTCAGTATTCTCTTACTTATATAAAGAGGCTGTCGGTTTAGAGATAGAGAAAAGCGGAGTGCCCAGAGACAACAACCAAGTTTTCCAAACCTCAATTGATGTAGTATCAATAATCTTGAAAATTGTCTTCAATAATCAAGTCCGGAAAATCTGTTTGTTTTTTAATCTCATCATTATCATCGTCATCATTTCGAAACGACCGTCTAGTGTTGTAAAATTAAAACTGGTGTAATATGCAATTTAAAATTTAAACCACTAAGCCGGTATGTTTCCCAGAGGATATCACAATCTCACTGGACAATAATTGTGTATTATTGTCAGAAAAATTTGCTGCTAGTTAAAATATGCAATTTTCGAAAACTAAGGTATACTCCATAGTTCAAATTATATCCTTAGCTAAATTTAGTAAAATATATTTTGGTCCTTTGGGTGTCTTTCAACATCTTGAACAAAAAATTTGGTTTCACAATCATGTTCTAAGAAATACTTATTAGGAATTGTATTCCAAAACGTCCGTCTAGTGTTGTGAAATTAAAACTGGTGTAATATGTAATTAACACTATTTAATACATTACAGGTACTCTCATGGTAATTGCCTGGATGTTGTTTGGCGGTATAACAACAATCATATCTAGATACTATAAAACCGCTATGGATAAACTTTTATTTGGATCTAAGTTGTGGTTTCAGGTAATTATAGCACTATCCATATATAAATATAATTAAAAACAATTAGCATAAATAGATTAACAGGATATCCGCAATGATATTATAAAGATAAAAACACTGATTCCCCAAGCTCTCTCTGCTCCATATAAACTGATGACGCAAGGATATTGCACGCCTACTCAAACGTTTTATGACCGCTATCACAGTATTGATAATAAGCATGGTGTCTCTGTATCAAAAATTACCCTGGATATATCTGACGTTTAGAAATCACTACTACTGTGCATAAAAGCTATTTTGAACATGCATATATATAGCGATTCAAGTTTTAATATTTATTTTTTGTTAAAATTTTAATTATATTTCAGCACAGAAAAGGGAGACCTAAGTTGAAAAAAACACGTTTGCTTTTAAATCAGTCTATGTGATTTTGTACATACCGTAATTTTTGCAATTTTGTCAAGAAATTCAAAACAGTAAAGTATAAATACTCCTATTAGGTTGCTCAATATCTTTTGTTTATATATGTAGGTCGCCCAGGTGTGAATTTTCTTGATTCAATCACGCAGGTGAAAGGTAAATTTTTACCCGACATTCATTGTAATTTGGGCCCCAAATGGTTAGCTAGAATACGTATTTTCTGTCACAATGTGATTTTTTCTATATACAGACGTTAACCAAAACACGCAGCATTGACAAAAATGTAATGTATAGGAGACAATACTATACCAAGAAGTCTTCCATCAGGGTTAATGGCTTAATAATAATCAAAGTACTGAAAGTACTGAAAGCAGACGGCTCATTGATTGCAAAGAACCTTATCACTGAAAAGAAATGATTGGTAATTGTGTATTCAATCCATTTTATTTAATTCAATATTGAACTGATGGGAAAATTAACATACACACAAAAAATAAATATATATATTGTTTAACATCCTTGGGACAGTAAGGAAACAAAACTTTCAAGAGAGTCAAAATCCCTGGGTTTGAATTTCTAGTCAATACAGTGGAGAAGAAATGTCAATTAACGCCTTGCTATAAAACATTCATATACTTTAAACAATTCAGTTTACAATACATCTAATTCCTCACATGCATTGTTTTATGTCGTCTGTCATTTTAATTAAATTTAAGTAACAAAGAAATCTGATTTTGGTTCTAATGCAAATGATCTAGACTTCAATTTTCTGGTCTGATTTTTATTAACATCATCACAAATTCTCATGCTACATCACCATCACCATGAATCATCATTATCAGCTGCAGCAACAGTAGAACTCATTTCACCACCACTACCACCAGTCATCATAAATCTCCTTGCCGCATCATTAACTGGTTTCATCATCATCCTGTCTTATTATCATCATCATCATCATCATGTCACATCATAATGAACATTGTGACATCGCCATCATCATCATCAGATGTCATCACCAGCATCATTATCATCTTCATCACCATCATCATCATAATGGTCATGTCACATCATCAACATTGTGAAGTTATCCTCCTCATCATCATCACTCGTCATATCACAACATCATCATCACAACTCTTCATATCATATCATCATCATCAACATTGTGACATCATCATCATCATGAATTATCACCATCATCATAATTATCAGGTGCAGATGTTATCACCACCATCATTAACATCTTCATCCTCGCCATTATCATCATCAGCAGCAGCAGTAGAACATGTGTCACATTATTTACGTGGTTACTTCATCATCATCATCATCATCATCATCATCATCATCATCATCATGGGCAGGAACAGAACTCATGTCACCATAATCATCATCATAATCAGCATCATCATCATAGCTTATGTCACATCGTCATCATCATCATCATTGGCAGTAGCAACTTAATGTCATCACCTCCACCATTGTCATCATCTTCATCATAATCATCATTATCGGCATCAACTGAACTAGTGTCACAACCACCATCATCATCAACATCATCATCATAGCTTCTAATGTCTTATCATCATCTGACATCATGGTGACATCATCAGCATCATCGTCACCGTCATCATCATCAGCAGAACTGAATGTCATCACTATTATCATTATTTTCATCAGATCATCATGCCACATCATCATCAAGTGTCATCATCGCATAAAAACCTTCACCATGACCAGCTACTTCCCTTTATTTGCATTTGACACATAAACTTGTTTTCCTTTCCAATGTTTAAGTCATTTATTTAATTCACTATATTCACAATTAATTTGAAGAAAAAAATAAAACAAAATTAAAAAAATAAATCTTTGTTTTAGTGTAAATTTAAATGTAGTTAAAGTTATTGTGGAATTCATATAAATTGACCAAGTGAGCTTCAAAAGCCTGAATTGCTATAAACAATTCTGACACATCCTATCGCCCCTAAGCTAACAATTTGCATCTCCCAATAACAGAAGTTGTCCAGGTAACCGTCTCTTTCAGAAGTTTGTTGACAAGAATGGTGTACAAAAGGGGGCAATATTTCTTAATATGATTAATTGATAATAAATTTATTATTTTTTGGATAACTGAAATGTCCAACATTATCCTCTGCTGCAATAAAATTACTTTGAATTTAAATATTATTAGGTGGTTGGATAATTTTATTTTACTGATTTTAAATGTCCAGGTAATTTACTCCCGCTGTGGGCCCCACTAAAAGGTGAATAAAATCAATACATCTGAAGAACCAGACACTGTTCTATTTATAGTTGACAAAGTGTGTAAAAGTGTTGTTATTTATTCAGAGTGAGAATTTTATTAACATCAGGTTCTAATTCACGGATTAATTATTATTATCAAGTGACCACCGGGATTTTTAAGGTAAGAATACCACAATCTCGGACTTTCCATTTTGTCCGTGCAAGTTTATCATGACACACGTGGATTGAAACTATTTATGGATTGAAACTGTTTTTACACTTATTTAATAATTTTTGTGTTCCCGAGGATGGCATTTAAAAGTGACTGCATGTTGTAGACACGGGTGGTCGCTATATAAAATTTGCATTCAGATTGAACTGTAATTTACACTACAATAATATGATGAAGTTTCATTTTTATTCACTTTAACATGGCGTTATGAACGATTAATGCTGATACACGCTAATTTTGCTTCTCGTAAATTGGTGAAAATTCTGTCCTGAATTTTCACACAATATCCCCGATTGTCCCGGATAAATTTTAAACTGAAATCCCGATTATGATGCTCAACTCGGCCGTAATTTTCAATTGATATAAAGGGGGGGAAAACAAGAAACAACAGTTACATTTAACTGTTTAAAGATCGCCGATGTAAAAATTATATTTGTTTACATACGGGCTAGTTTAACCATCCTACGATCTTCTAGATCTACTCAATATTTTATAAACGGACGACGTGAAATTAATTTTATTTAGCCTAACCACAAAAAAATTATTTTTATTTATTACATTTATATGCTTCAGTAGCCAAAATATCGTTTGAAAGTGTCATTTTAATTTAACGTGAAATCTAATTTAATCTGAAAGTGAATGTTCCGCCCACTGACCAATCAAATCCATTGCCTAATTATATATGCATGTACAATGGGAATTCCCGGAACTTTGCGTCCTGTGATGTCTTTTATAATAATTGATTGTAAGACCTTAAAATTATTATTTATTTATAAAATGGTAGATGTATTTCATAGATTCTATATGGAATTTACGTTATTATTATTTTTTTATTTCATCGAGTATCACGAACGTTAGTGTCGATGTCTTTCTGTGAAGTACAGTGCCGTGTGCAAACTTACGCACATTTTTGCCGATAGTGGAATATATGGCGCTGATGTTTTTCTTCCGGTCAAATCTTCCTGATCGCAATAAAGCTGACGCTGTTAGCGTCTGCTTTAAAAATATAAAAGTTGATGTGTTGATGTTCATATTGTAAATGTATGAAAATTTTTAATGCATTTTAATCCAAAGGAGGTGCTTACCTTCCCGGAGCACTCGGTCTCACTTGTTTAACTAAATTTGCCAGTTTTCATAATTTTAGTTTGATTTCACCGGGATAGGATTTTAACATGGACTAGCATTTTTTGTATTTCAAATATTTTGCAAAAAAGCTTAAAATGTAATTTTTAAATGAGAATGAAAACATTTCTTTGTATTAGAACTATGGTATATTTGTATACATTGTGTTTAGGTACACAGATCAGCTGCAATACTTACTTTCCTCATCACTGCAATATCATTTGTGATTATATTTGTGAAAGTTGACGGATTTACACAGGTATCTCTCTCTCTCTCTCTCTCTCTCTCAATTCTGTGGTGTCTATCTGAAGTTTGTGCAGAAGTGGTAGCACCCGGCCTCACTTCCCTGGTGGAAGTCCACGTGTCTAACCTAACTTGTCAGCTCCAAAGTGCTTCTTGATTGTGATTCGGACATGAATTAGTATGTTTGTGTTTAATTATAATGAAACATTTTATGAATTATAAATAAGAAGAAAGACAGTTGGAAACTCTAAAAGCGACTAAATAAAATCATGGTTCTATTTTCGTATTTTAAAAACTTTTTAAGTGCTCAATGGTGACATACGTAATGCAGACGAGATAAAGTGATGTTTTAAACCGCCAATGTTGGTGTTTCAAACTCCGACACGACTTTTGCATATACATGAAGAAATTAACAGTTTTAGGTGAATTTACATAAATTAATTACTTTAATTTGCGCTTTTTGCAGTTTGTGACAGTAAAACTAAGATAAGCCTGGCAATCAAATATCATGACAAAAATTTAAAACCCTGTTACAAATTCATGAACCTATATAGTTATGGTCACTCATTCTTTTTCAGGGTGCCGAGACACATGCATACATTGGTATAACAGTGATGTCATTTACACTGCTACAGATTTTCGGAGGATTTCTGCGACCAAACCCAAAACATAAAAACAGAACCATTTTTAATTGGGTCCACTGGTTTCTTGGAAAATCGACACACCTTCTGTCGGGTTTGTTTATAAATAACTTATAAATTATTTCTATAGTTTGATTAAATGGGGCTTTACGACCCAGCGAGGAATTTTTCAATAATATCGAGACGTCAGTAATTTTGACGGCCTTTGCAATGCGCTCAGAGCAATGTCGGGTAGGGTTCTTTAACGTGCCATGCCTGCCATGACATGAACCATCGGGTTTTAATGTCTCTTCCGTAGGACTTCGTGACTTTTATTTCTAAATGCGGAATGCTTTGTTTTGGAACTAATTTGAGGGGACACATATAAAAATCACCATGTCTATTTGTCCGTTCGTCTGACTGCCCGTATAAAATCGTGCCTGGGCCATATCTCATACTAGTAATTGTTTTGAACCACTGTCATAAAACTTCACATGAATAATCTTCATGGTAAAAAGGTGTGTCATGACCTTGAAACCAAGGTCATATCGGAAGAATCAATGAAGTTCCCATCCTCATTTCTTCAATAATATGAATGTTCATTTCAAGTTTTTGGAAATTTTCCTTTTTTGTGTCTACAGTTAACTATCAAATCTTGCAATTGGGTTCTTTTTGTACCTTCCATTACACTTCCACTTAATTAAAATAGAACTTGTATGACAAGGGATAAAGTGGAGTAATGGTTATTTACGCTCCGGTTAATATTTATGCACTGAAAAGAAGTCAGTTCTAGGTTGGTGGAGAGAAACCAGAGTACCCGGAGAATACAACCGAATATCGTCAAGCAGACTGACAGATCTTAAACTTCTCAAACTAGGATCTGCCTCGATGGGATTCAAACCTAGGTGGTGAGACGCACTGTGATCCGTTTAAGAGCGTTTTTCGACATTTTTTAACTGACGTCCTTGTATTACTAGGGGTATCTAGTTACTTAATATGGATTGCAATTATATACATTAAAGGTTTCATTTTAACACTTCCTATCAAATCAGAGATGATACGCTCTATGGTAAAAGCTGTAAACATGGTTTGGTGGTTTTTTTTTATTCTCATGTCTTCTTTCTTCTTCTGTTACAGCTGTTGCAGTTTATTTGGCTTTTAATTCTCCGTTAATTCCTGGACCACAGAAAAGGTTTGGAACAATTGCGTTTGGGGTATGGTTTGGACTACAATGTTTATGGGAAATTTTTTTCGAACTTAGAAAATACAGAATTTTGGGTAAGTAAATGGTTTTTTTTCTAAATTTACAATAAAAATGAATTTCATGAATTTCATTTTAAAATTTTTACAGGTACATTTCATGTAGTTCAAGGATAGCATCCTGTCAAAACTGCTGATATTTAAAGTGATATGGCAGAAATTTTTCTATTTTCTCCTAAATTGACATCTTGAATTTTGAAAAACAAACGTCCAAATGAAAAAGTATTGGGATAATATTCGAATTTAAAGATTTTGGCTACATAGGGCTGTTTTATTAACAGTAATTAATGTACGAGGACCCGAGAAGTCATTTGTATTTACGAAAAACTTGATTCGTTATGTTCAAATTATTATTCGAAATTTAAAATGACGAATTTGTTATTTCCTATATACAAATTGTTAATAAATATTTCGTAAAAACGAATTAAGTATGTCGTAAATACAAAGATCAATTATATTCAAAATTAACCTTCTTGGCCTTCGTAAATATATTATTGATATTATAAATAAATCTCCACTTTCAGGTGGAAAATCCGGACAAAACAAACCCAGAATGAAAGGCACGGATTCCAAAACAGCAACTATCGGAGACCAAGTCTTCCTGTTTCTATATATTCTTACTATGCTGTGTGTATTCTCCTTCACCATTTCGTCGATTTTCCTGTTCTGATCTTAGAATGTGCTATACAACAAGTAGGATATATAAAGAACCAGAATATATCGAGTTTAGTGGACGAAAGGGTTATTCAGAAGCCAGCTTGTGGATAAAGTGGAACAAAATCCGGATTGAACCAAAACTCGTGATTTAAAATCTCGGTTCTATTCATAGAGAGAATGGTTTAGCAAGATTTCTTGAAAAATTATAAAAACGTTTAAACCAGTTTTTTAATTTGCAACAATAAAATGCAAATTAATATTTAAATTGTATTTGTTAGCTTCACTTTTATTTCGTTTTTAAAAAGTAACCTCCTCTTATTACTGCCAGAATTGTTATTTTACTTTTGTTAAAATGAGACAAATTCTTTTCATGTTAATGGACATTAGGTAGTTAAATATCAAACTTCGAATCAGCGTCTACATCCTAGCTCCGTATGTCACAAATGAGATACAATTGTTGGCTGCTGTTCGGGCTGCTTGGCTAAATATATAGAATGTTAATCATAATCAGAAAGAAGGTTTGGTCCGAGCTTCAAATAGAGGCCAACATTGGTATCTCTTTTAAGACATGCGGTGCTAGGTGATGGACACTATTTGAGCTTGGGTTAGGGCATACACTGCCTGAGAATTATGGTACATTCGTTTTGATGATCTCGCCGTCGAAACTAAAAATAACTTGTATGTATTCTATGTTTTTTTCTCCGCGATAACTTAAAATAACAGAACGTAAACAAACCCAGATCATGTTTTCACGCAACAGCAACTCGCAAATCCATGAATTCAGTCACCAACCTAGCACAATGGTGACGACAGTTTTCATTATTGTTGTTGTTTTGCAAATCCTTCCCATGTAGAATAACCTTCTTTTGGAGTATAACGGGTTACCATAGCCGCTATGTTTGATACTTTTTTCATAACTGGGTACACATAAATAATTATGTAATTAGGGCATGTATAGAGGTCACCCAAAAGGAGCGGTAACGTATAACATTGCTGTAGTGATTACATCAGAGTATGACTAACAAGGTTTTTTTCCTTGAAAGTGACGACAGTCAAGATGTTACACGGTAATCAGTGGCGGATGCAGGATTCTATGTTAGGGGGGCACACTGACAAATTTTTAATTTGTGTTTGGGGACAAAAGCTATATAGAGCAGTTTTAGAAACAAAAATGCATTGATGGACTGGTAAAATATTTCTTGTTGTGAATAACCGAAAATTTTAGGGGGGGGGGGCACAGGCCGGGTGTGCCCCGTCTGGATCCGCGCCTGGAAATGTTATTTTCATTTGCTCATCATTACTTCTGTGTTACCTGATTTATCATTTTTCATGTTGTTATTTGTGTTAGGTCTCAATCCGTGTTAGATGAGCTACTTATGCTGAGCTTACAAGTATAACGTGACGTCAAAAATGTACGTTTATTGGTGCCATGTGTAAGCACTCGTCGCAACTTGGCCGATCAACGTCCATATGCAAGTACAAAATGATAGAATTCAGACAAGACTGTCTTGCAGAATCTATTAAAAAACCAGGGAACCAAATATCCAATAATCGGGTTTGCCATTGTACTATGTGGTAAACACCCTTAACGTTTTTTTTTTTTTTGTGTAACGTTTTTGAAAAGGCTTATTTTACGAATTCCTGGAATGACGTTGTTTAAGGGGTAAAAACGTTAACTGATATGATTCATATCCAATGGAAATTATTGTTCCACACAAACATTAAGGGTTTCGCGTGATACGTCGGCAAACCCCATTTTATTTAAAATCAAAGCTTATCCGGCCTCACTTCCCTGGTGGAAGTTCACGTGTTTAACCTAACTTGTCAGTTCCAAAGTTTTTACTTTGCTTCTGGATTGTGATTCGGACATGGGTTAGTATGTTTGTTTTTGATTATCTGTATTATAAGGAAGCGTCGTTCGGACCTCTTAATATTTCTTTGAAGTACACTTAAGGCCTGTCAAAAATTAACACTAATCTAACGAAAAAGTGCCGAATCTTCAGCTCATTTCTGTCCCTCGTTATATTTATTACACCAGCGTTTCGACCACTAGCTATCTGTATCTGAGCAGCCGAGTTTTGAATCCTTTTTTATGAGCTTAGTGTTAAACTTTCAACAGGTCTGTACTGTAATTGTAGTGTACTGTAGTTCCTTCTTCGAAGTATAATTGGTTCCCAATTATAATTCACATGAACGTATTGCTTCCCTTCCGGAGCACCCGGCCTCGCATCCCTAGTGGAAGTTCAGGTGTCTAACCTGACTTGTCAGTTCCAAAGTTTTTTTTTTACTTTGCTTCTGGATTGTGATTCGGACAGTATGTTTGTTTTTGATTAATAGTCTTTTAAAAGTCCTAACTGTGCTTCTGTATTATTGTACTAAAGGTAAACCCGACATAACTTTCAAATCCTTATCAGTGTTGTTATCATATTTGACACATTTCTAATCGAAATCAGGTTGGCGGGGTTACAATATGTTGTTTACTTTCATTGTTATTTCGACCTTACTAGGCGATGTTACAGGTAAGCTATGTTATTTGAGTATAGTGGAGTAATGGAGTTTAACACCCGGGTCAACATTCTTTAAACTTAACGAGACATTTCATGAATGGTGGAGGAAAATGGAGTGAACGGAGAAAATCAACCTCTTTCGGCAAGCGAATTAACAAACTCTCGCACTAAGATTTTTTTTCCGATAGGGATTCGAGCCTAGGCGATGAGAGGCACTGTGATCCGTAAGTGGACGACTTAGACCACTCTGTCACCGAGATCCCTTATGTCATTAATGCCATGTGTCTTACTGTTTAAGTAGACCTGCTTTAGGTTTACATAAATGTAACTTTTTCTTTATTATTCAAATAACTTGGTATAAATGGAACGTGTTTTGTTGAAAAAGTACAAAAGCAATTAGAAAGAAGAAGTAAAGAAAAACTGTATTTAAATAACAAACCGTGCAATAGTAAGAACAAGCAAACAAAAAATAATGAATGATATAAGAAAGAAAGCACAAAGGCAACTGGTGTAAGCAAAGACTAGAGCAACAAAACACACATATCTAAACTAGAAAAACTGTGAACCACAAGCTCACAAAAATACCCTCGCTCCCAAAAATCCATCGGATCAAATTTTTAAATAGGAGGTGCACGTCTACATTATATCACAAAGATTGTGTGAAAGTTTCATGAAAAATCCATTGAAGGGTTTAGGAGGAGTTGCGGATAAGAGATAGGTACCCTAAGGTGTAACGGAAGGACGGGCGGACACACGGACGGACACCCCTGTCACTATATACCCCCCACTTTTTAAGCTGGGAGTATAATAAACGCAAATAATAACACCCAATGAAACTCCTTACTTTGGATATTATGACAATATGGTAACCAGTGTTTCGTAACCGTTGAAAAGATCAAAATTATGACCCAAACGAAAGTTCGAAAACTTTTTAACAGATTTGCATGAAAAATCTTTAGATAAATAAATGTATCATTGGATATTCGTATTAACCATGTACATATTTTGAGATTTCCCAGTTGGGGTTGGTTTGGTGGACACTTTGAAATGACATTCTATTTAAGTTGATATTTAGTTAAAAACTATATGTTATAAATCAAACGCATTTAAATAAAAAAGTAGAATTTCTTTCTACATACCTTTCTTAAATTTGTTATATTTTTACCTATTAAAGGTAGTGACACCTTGTGTCATAGCCGAAACGGAACTTGCCAAGAAGACAACTTACCATGTTCCGGACATTACGTCAGTAACCATTGTTCTGGACATGTGTCTAGAAGGTGTTGTCTGCCAAGTGAATCACACGGTATGGTTTTTATTTTATTTCACGAGAGGTGGTAGTTTATTTTTTAAATTTAATTACATGTAATTAAAGTGGGATCAGAATTAGCTCTGAAATGGAAATCTTCAAACATTCAACTAACGGAACTACTGATCATAATCACTTAAGTTCAAGATCCGTACCATATAAATAGATTCAGGTCCAAGTTACACAATCGTTTCTCAACTATCTTAAATGAGATTGACAAAATTTGTTAAATTAAAGTTAAGGAATGATTGTAAAACTAGCAGTGGCGGATTTAAAGTGTGTGTGTGTGGGGGGGGGTTGCAACACACACACCCCTTTGAAAATTTAAAAGAGAGAGAGAGAGAGAGAGAGAGAGAGAGAAGAGAGAGCTATTTACTGATGTGACCACCATATGTTAATGTAACAATAAGTCTCTGTATACGTGTTGTTCCGGAACGCGTTTACTAGACCCCACGTCTCTGGCTCGCACCGAGCATTGATATACTAGTACTTTCACAAAATACTGGATCCGCCCCTGACTAGTACCAGTTAATTCAACTCATTTATGCAAACGTGCACGATTTGTTCATTATCGTTGTTTTATAAATGACAAATTTTGTAATATCAACATTTAATTTATTCGACTTAAACGCGAAGGGGTCAGAATTCATATAACCGATATAGGATAATTGCAAAGAAAAGAGGCCAAGGCTATCCCGAGTCGGATCGTGTAAGCGGTGAGAATTGAATATAATATCTTATTCGACTTCTTGATAACAAAGTTCTAAACTGTTCTTGAATGGCACTGTGTAACAACTCCTAATGATGTCCAACGCCTAATGAAGTCCGGGTTTCATTGGGCGTTGACAATTTCGACGGTATTGGCGTATTACGTCATATTCACAAAATGAGCTGTACTGTAGTTCGTGTACCATTAAAGTCCTCATGGCAGCAATTTAAAAAAAAAATAAAGATGTTAGATGTTCTATGGTTATCAAGAATTGCGGAGCTATTTTTGTTACTACTAGACTGATATAAACGATCTATATTAAACTAAGATAGCGGCATAGTCGGAAACGTTTTGTAAATTTTGCTTTACACTTGCTTAAGGAACGACTCTTTAACATTTGATTAGGCGATGATTCCAGTTGCACATCTATTAATGGACAATGCCAAGAGGATAATATAAAATGTTCTGGATCTTACCTCAGTGGTAAATGTTCCGGTAGTCACACCCGAAGATGTTGTACTGCACAAGCAGTCGGTAAGTGGCAATTTTTCAAGGAAATTATTTTACAAATACAACATCCATCTGGTGTTGCTACAGCTCGAAAATTTTTGTATATATGCATTCAGTTGGCAAATCTGACCCGAAGTTAAGGTCGAGATCTTACGAGTATGAACTGAAAGAAACAAACTAGCAGAACGTGCCGTAAAAATACCAAACACAAACTTTTTCAAACCCAGTTTTTTAAGATGATCAATCATGATATGACACGCAAGTGACTAGATTCAGAGATATTTCTGGCCACTCACATGGTCTGGTAAAGGGACCCATTCCTAATGCCAAAATGGCATTTCCCCTGTTTTGTATGTAAAAAGGAAAAGTGACAAAAATCCCTATTTTGCCTTATTTGAATGCCTATAATAACCTGCATTTTCAATTGGTGGTGATGTATAGTCAATATATATCTGGTACAAGGGATGCAACTTGTTTGAAAAAATTACTGGATTGTTATTTTTAAACGATGTCAACATCAAAATCAAAGATACCAATTCATGTCCAAACCTCTGGTTATCCCAAAGCAAAGTCATTACTATCAATCAATAACTATTTTTTCATTTTACACATATTGTGTTTTTTTCCAATTTCATCACATGGCTCCTTTCCCAAAATTGGCCAGAAAAATCACCAAGATGCCCCAGCAATGCAGTCTAAGCGGTGTTATTAAAGGCAACAGATATTTCTTGAAACTCTAGATAGCATTTCTATCGGGTACCATGTTTCGGATGATTTTGGGCAATGTTCAAAAATGTTTTAAAAGACTAATCACACAGATTGTAACCCTTGATATCCGAGTCACCAACTTGATGGCTGGCAAATGCAACAATGTACAATAAATAATAAACAAATGGAATCGGTAAAAAAAACCTATGAGAACACTGATTATATATCTCCTGATGACTTTTTGATGGAAAAAAAAACCAAAAAACAAAAACAAAAACAACCAAAAAAAAAAAAAAAACAATTCAATGGCGTGGTACAAATGAATAATAAAACTGTGAACACTCCCGCCCTGGATTAACAGTTTATGTGAGCTTGTGGAGAAGTATTGCTGAATGACACACGTGGTAATACACCGTAATATAGATCTACACAGTACGCATTGTGGTTCTAAACCGAGAGAAGACGCCTTCAAGTTACATTGAATGAGCGTCTTTGCACAAGTTGTACATATATATATTATCAGAGTTTAACAGCCTTATCAAACAAATGCTTTATAATCATTTACGGTTTACCATTACCAATCATTATGTCTTAAATTATCTCCTCCGTCACTGATTCCCGCCAACGGCAGTAGTTAACTTCTTGCACGCTGGCAGTTCCAGACTCGAACGTTTGTTAAACTTTTGTTTTTATGCTCTTTTGGTGATCGTAGTTCAAGATGCTGGATATTGTTTGAATGTGAAAGTCATTTCAAGGGATTCCTGGGGAGCAAGAAGGCCATCTAGTGTTTTACACATCTCCACGCCAGTACCTTTGTTTTTCATTCATCATACAGCAGGACATACATGTTTTGAAGCAAACCAATGTATTCAAGCTTTAAAGGGCATACAAAATTACCACATGGACTCAAGAGGTAAACAATTTATATATAAGTAGGGTCTGGATAACAAAATTACCACATGGACTCAAGAGGTAAACATTTTATATATAAGTAGGGTCTGGATAACGGAAATGCTGAGTGTTTTGCGAAATAAGAGTCGCTACCTACGTTCAAGTCTTGGTGAGACCTCGGCCGGGTTCCGAAACCATGACCTATAAAGCGAGCGCCCTACCAGCTGAGTTGCCTTAGTAAAAAAACTGAAAAAGGAAAGCAGTTAAATATATGACGATTCAAAGTGGTATCAGTTTGTGAGAACTCATTTCCATTAGGGTGTCTCCATAGAATAACTAAAATATTCCATATTAGTATAGGCAAACAACATTGTCCTAACCGCTTGACCTTTTATTCAAATATTAGTAAATGTCCAGTATATTTACGTATAGGGATATCAGGTTTCACATCATGGAAATATACATTGAGTGTATAAACGGTGAATCCTATCACTACTTGTTTAGATGAATCGTCGTATGTAGATGTTCTTAATGAAAGGTCAAGCGAACAGACCAGTGTTGTTTGCACATACGATCAATCGAAAAAGAGCTATTTTACTACCTAAATACGTATCATTTGCAGGTTACAACGATATTGGGTACAGTTTTTTGATTGGTCAGGATGGCAACGTTTACGAGGGGCGAGGATGGAACAGCCAAGGCGCCCATACAAAAAATCATAACGATCATTCATTTGCTGCTTCCTTTATGGGAAATTTTATGTCGCATCTTCCGGTACAGAAAGCTCTCGATGCTGCACAGACTTTAATAGAATGTGGTGTAGCTAAGGGTTATATCGAAGGTGATTACTCGCTGTATGGACACCGTGATGTCAAGGCCACATCCTGTCCCGGGGACACACTATACAATCATATCCGTACGTGGCCCCATTACAATAATTTTCCCCCTACTCTTGAGTAATATAATATATAGATATAATATAATATATTGATATAGAGATTTGTCTGTTCTTGTTTTATCAGATTAATCCACAAGGTAAACGAATTTATCTCATGGCGAAGAGATTGCTGATACATACATATTATATACAGTGTGTATGTGTATGTGTATGTACAACCCTCCGTATCAAGTCGAGTCCCTTTTTAGTAGTCGTATCACTACGGCTACTAAAAAGGACGAGACCTGATACAAGGGTTGTACATCCACACTATGTATATGACGATGTATATAATATTTTTATCTAACATTTTAACTAGGTTATTTAAACTAATAAAAACATATTTTTTGTGTGAAAAAAATTATATTTTACCACAGAAAAATACTGAACTATGTTATGACATATGTTCTGTAGCAATGACGTCATTATTTACACTTGACAAATCGAAGATTCCCCAATGCCGTCACAATGAGATATGTTGAATCACCACAGTGTGGTGATACAAGAATCTGTATCATGTGTGTTCGATATTTTAACTTGTATTTCGTAGAAAAACTAGTCTAATGTTAGATAAAATCAATAATCGTACAATACGCAGAGCCAACACATTACTAGTTTGAAATTGGGGAATGCGTGGATTACATGTCTAAAGCGCTTGGTTACGAAAAATAGTGCCAGTCACCACCTAGGTTCCAATCCGACCATGGGCAGGTAGTGGGAATTTGTCAGTTCGATTATCGAAGGTGGGTGATTTGTTCTTAGAACCCCGGTTTTCTTCACTATTTCAGAACTACCTGAGTGTTTAAATTTGGGTAATGTAACCCTGATTTGGGCGTCAAATAGCGTTGCACCTACTTACCCACTCGTTTGTAACTACTTAGGTAGTCCAGGGTACTCGTTTTAAGAAATCGACCATGCATTTGCGAGTTCTATGAAGGACTTCATTAACGTTATTCGTTTTTGAAATCACTACCAACAACAAATGGTAATTCTAGCCACTGTTTATTCATTGTATAACCACACTTTTGGAAATTTACCCCAGTGCCCTTCCAGAGTCGAAATTAAGTTTTATAATCAGTGGTCTCATTGTACTTATCGATGGTATTATATATCGTTTATATTGCTACCATATATTGCAGAAATATAAAGAAATTAACATCCCACAGTTAAGGCAGATAATTCGGCCTAATATTATCCATAAAAGGTTAACAAAAACACACATTTTTAAATTTTACTTTTCCATTAGATCATGCTAAAAAGTTCTATATTTCAAGATTTATAATTAATTGAATTGAAGCTAGGTAGTACACTGCAGTTGTTACAGCAGTCATGTTCTATTCCGAGCGACGATAGCAGGTGAATTAATGTATTTCGATCGAGCACATTACGCATTCATTAACCATCATTCGGTCCATCGGTTTCATATTAGATAATTGAAAAAAAAAACAAAAATAACATTTTTATCATTAGCACAGTTGATTGAATACATAAAATGTTAAAAATGGCAAAAGTCATATCTAAGATGCATTAACTGTAAACTATATATTAAATGGAAAAATAAATTATCGGAAAAGTTGAAATTTATCAGAGCAAATTGCATTGATTAATTAAAACTAAGATATAGCATAAGTCTATATTTATAGTAGAAATTTTGAAATTCACTCGACGTCTTTTGTGATCTTGTATAATCTTCTGCCGTTTACTTCGTCATTTGAAAATTCTTTATGCGGGAGCCACTATGGGCTACAAGGAATCTGTCACTGGTTTTGTCAAATGAAACCACCCGTGGATGTTTAATGCCGTGTCCTATATTAAGTATAATTTACGACAATGATTCCACCAAAGGAGCTAATACCTCTGCATTCATCAGAAAAAGAAGAATCTGCATCGTGTTGATATGTATTATTGACAACTTTGTTTTCCTGTTAAATGTTACTATCATATACTTGTCAACAACAGTTATATCAAACGGGTTTTCTAATAGGAGGATCTCTCGCTGGAAATTCCCTCTGCAATCATACAGCAAAATAGCTGGATAATTTAAGGAGACTAAAGCTAGTAAACTCTCGTTGACAAAAACCGCGCCTGTTATTGTACAATTCTGCCGGACGTCAAAACTGGAAATATTTACAGCATTGCAATCTTTCAATGGACTCTTATTTGTAATTCCATTCACAGCTTTCTCTACCGCGATTGTACCGAGTGAAGTAAAGTGGGTCTGGAAGGTTTTGACTTTTTCATTGACGCGAAGTCTGTATGTGATGTCCTTGAAATCAACAGAATGGAGGAATGCTTCTTGCTCTTTTAATGTTGTCTGTGCCTTTTTCTTCTCTATGAACACACGGATATTCTTAGGTTGTTTTTTGCAGACGTCTAATATCTTCCTGTATTCATCAATGGTCTGTTGTCTACTTTCAAGGTCACGGATTTCGTCTTTTATTTCCCGTGTTGTTTGTAAGTGTTGGATATCTAAATCTTTCAGTAAGTCTGATTCCTTCGACTCCAGGTCTTTCTGGATTTCTTGTTGGACAGTTTTGATTTCTTCTGACAATTTCGTCGCATCAGTATCAGTTGACGTCAAGTTTTTCTTCCTGTTTTCCAACAATTTTCCAAAATCTTGAAAAACATCGGACATTTTTGTGCATATTTGTTCCAAATTGGAGCTGTCTTGGGAATCTTTTGCAGCATCCTCAAGAGCACGAATCTGATGGCATGTTTTATGATAGGTAGTTACACAAGTATGAACATACTTCATCGTGATCAACGCAAAATTTTTCCAACTTTTTATCCGGATGTTTTTCACAAAATTGGTCAGTTGATATCTTCAATCGACAAGAGGTTATGGTGACTCGACATTTTGTTAGTTTCGTGACATTTCTTGCATGTGTCACATAAGGCGTCGCAGCATTCTGTACACCAAGATATCGCTTTCCGTTTTTCACCCAATAACGAACATGAATCGCATGGTTTGTCCTGAGGTGTGAGCTGTTCATTATCAATTAGAGTGACAATGAGATGATTAGTTGGTATCTTGGACGCCCAATCTTTTGTGTCAACTAAATCACCGGGTGCATGAACAACCGGTCTGCACATAGGACACTTAAACGTCTCCTGTGAACCCGGAAGTCACACGTATATGTTCTTGTAAACACAACTGGCAGAACGTGTGTAGACATGGCAAATATTTAGGAATTTTAAATTTTTCATAACAAATCGAACAATGAATAACATCTTTTTTAGGCTTCGAACACGCTGCCATTAATTAATCTGTAGTGAATCTAACTGCATATTTTTCGACCAGAAGCTTGTTAAATCAATCTAAAAAGTCTATTGTCTACTCACGCCATTTGTTGAAAAGAGGCTTGGCTTGCATGGATGGAATCAATCAGAAGTACTCATAATATACTAGTATTCCTGTCGAAAAAGGCCATTTACTTGCGCCATTTCTGTTTATATCTTTAAGTTGTACCAACCGATGATTATGTACAAAATTTATCGCTGAAGGAAAACAACATTGACCCGTCCGTTTGACCTTTCATTGGGACTATCCATACAGGATGATCCCCCAGTACATGAGTAGTGTTGATAACTAATACATATACAATGCATGGGTTTAGTGATATATAGACAAGTTGCATTTGGAAATACTTGTGTTCCCTATACGTTAAGTACTCGTCCAAATCTAATATATAAATTAAACCTCAAGATAACAGGTAAATGTTGTTTATCTATAATCGAAATAGCGAGATAAGTGATTTAGTTACTTGTACCCGTTAACATGAATGATATCAGTCGTTATCTTGATTTGAGTCATGAGGATTATTTAAAGCTGTGAATAGAACGTATGAAATATATTTACAAATAAATTGTTTACGTAAGGATATTGCACTCCTATGCTTACCAAGACTCTCAAATGACTGCCATTACTATGTTGCTGATAAGTATGATGTCTCCCTGGATATATTTGGCGTTCAATAGTGCCATATTCCTTTCAAGACAGCGTGTGTTACTATGTGCGGTGCACCCTCAAGATGCAACGAATAAGTTTTGCCTGAGCATCAAGACAGTCTGGACAAACAACCTCAAATGTGACAGATTTTGTGACCTCAAGTTACTTGTATGACTGAGATTGGCCCTCAAAGCAATCTGGAGAATATTTGGTGATTGTTCGTAATACCGCGCAACTGAACCTACTCTGTAACAGCAAGTAACAGAAATATCTATCCTCTACTTATAGCAGCGAAGGTTTATCCCCTGCTTTACTCAGCAGTAAAGTTCAGAAGTTGAAACATTGACAGTTTGGCCCTTGCTGCACAGCTTCTGTGATTTATATTCGCTTTCAATGACTATGAAGGTTTATTCCCTGCCAGGTGCAAGTAATTTTTGGGCACTAGGTCATTTCGGCACCTGTAGAAAAAGTCATTTCGGCACCTACAATAGGTCACTTCGGCATCTACGATCGGTCACTTCGGCACCTCCATTTTTTTCTTAATTTTCATTTCAATAAAACTACTAGAGAATGTGTTTTAGTAGCAATACTTAAAAATTAATAAAATAAAAAAAAAAAAAAAAAAAAAAAAAAAAATTACCGGTGTGTCAGCGGTACTGTGATATTTACTTTTACAAATTCTTTAGATTTATGTAATAATAAAGAAATGGCGTGGATTAGAGTGGAAAATGTGTTGAAATGCAGGCCGTGTGGATCTGTGGATGGATTGGTGTTGCCGAAATATGTTTTACATGTGTTTAGTGTGCTTCTTTTCAAGTTTTTGAATATTTTAATTGAGTGGCCAATCAAGAATATGCCACTTTGCAAAATATTTTACTTTCGTAGCTAGTCAATAATATATTTCCTAAAATAAAAAACAATAACAAATCAAAAGTATTGTAACAATATACAATTTCTTTTATTATTTTTATTGAAAACACTGCAGAAATTTGTGAAAAAATTTGTTTGCACGCGGACTTTAATTTAAACGATATTTTATTCACAAAATACAAAGTAGTAAAATTTGTAAAGTTCTTGATTCGACACTGCAGTTTGAGTCATGACAACGTTTATCATCAAACGGATAATCTTCCATAATGCTATATCATATATCATCAGAACCAACACTAAATTACGGTAATATTAATTTTAAATATTATTTGATTATTTTTGTACAACTACGAACATGTCTCCAACATAAATGACATTTTGAAATTTGTCATCCATGAAACCATTTTCAAAAGAAACATAGGATTACACCCATATGCACAAATATCCAACTGTTAATTTCTTAGTTTATACATACCACATACATACACATGGCTGCGAGACATGGAAAACAACTAAATGTCTTCTAAACAAGCTCCAAGTCTTCATTAACAACTGCCTAAGACAAATCCTAAAGATCAGATGGCCAGAGAAAATCACCAACCTTGATTTATGGGAGAAGACCAAACAACAATTTATGGAGATGGAGCTATCAAAAAGGAAATGGCGATGGATAGGACACACACTGCGGAAGCCAACAAATTCAACTACAAGACAAGCACTGCAGTGGAATCCTCAAGGAAAAAGAAAAGTCGGAAGGCCAAGAAACACCTGGCGAAGAAACCTGCAATCAGAAATGGATAGAGAGGGATACAAATGGCAAGACCTGGGCAGATTAACACAGAATAGAACCAGATGGAGGAGTGTTGTCAGTGGCCTATGTACCTCCCTGGTACCACTGGCATAAGTAAGTAAGTAAGTACCATACATACATTTCGATCGCATTCACCAAATGAATGATTAAGATTTTAAAACCCAAGTCGCCTCATCCCTGCAGAATTTTATTGTCGTAGACATTTACTAGTTACATCAGTACCAACATAAAAGATTGTGTGGTCTTTGATGTTAATCTGCGAAATTGTTGATCAGTGTGTGTTCTAGCACTCTTAAGCTTGCTTCAATAGCATCTCCATTAACTGTAGGAACGCCAACATACTTGCCAATGAATGTCTATACAACATATTAAAACGGGGCTAGAGTGATATGAAGGTGTTTTATATCCAAATCAAAATCCATGTGCTTATTTCAAGGCGATCGATTCACAATGACCCGGTCGAGGAAACCGGATTACAGGAGAAAACCACTGACCTTTCGAAATTTGACAAACTTTCTCAAACTAGGATATATTGGAGCCAATGAGAAACCTGTGACTCGTAAACGACCGCGTTAGACCTCTTAGTCACCGAGAATACGTAATTAGTCAGGCAAGCTTTTTTGGAAAGCTAGTACTTTAGTACTTGTATATCAGGTTTTAGACGAGTTGTGTACCTTTAATAACACACGTACACAGTCCAAAGGTGCTTCTGCTGTACAGCGAAATGGAGTACTAACCGAGAGATTAATAATCTTTAAACGTAATTAATGTCATTAATTTTAACGGTAAAAATGTTACTAGTTCGTGAGAGACTTGACAGGACTGAAAGTGCAATTGGAAACTGATATGTTGACGTTTCTTAGTCTTGTGGGTACGTAGACACTTGAACATTTATTAACTTTAGAGTAGCGATCACTGCACAATAATGGCGGAGTGTTCAAACCATGATAAAGATATTATTCATTGTTCGATTTGTTTTGATATATTTAAAATTCCTAAATCTTTGCCATGTCTACACACGTTCTGTCAGTTGTGTTTACAGCAATATATTACTTCCGGGTTCAATGAAGGCAAATCGTCCACTAAAAACCAGTTCAGCTGTCCAATTTGCAGAGAGGTTGTTCAGGCACCTGACAATTTAGTGGATTCACAGGAGTGGGCATCCAAGTTACCCACTAATCATCTGGTTGTTACTTTAATTGATCAAGAAAAGTTCAAGTCCCGTGAAAAATCCTGTGACCCATGTTCGTTGTTGGAGGAAGATAATAAAGCGTGTTCCTGGTGCACAGCATGCAGCGAAGCGCTGTGTAGTCAGTGCAAAAAATGTCATGAAACAAACAAAATGTCGCGCCATCATCGTCTCATCACAATTGAAGAATTTGCATCAAATACGCCATTAGTATCAACTGAACAATTCTGCGAAAAACATGCAGATAAAAAGTTGGAATTATTTTGCGTTGACCATGACGAAGTATGCTGTCTTACTTGTATGGCTGCAGCACACAGAAAATGCGAACAGGTTCATGTACTTGAAGATGTTGCAAAAGATATACGGAATGACAGAGATTTAGAAGACTTATGCAAAAAATTGGCCGATCTTTCACACGATTTTGAACAGTTATTGCAAAATAGGAAGAATAACTTGACCTCAACTGGTATCAATAAGACGAAATTATCGCAAGAAATCAAAACACTTCGACAAGAAATCAACACACATCTTGATCTCATGGAATCACAACTACAAACAGAGTTAGATACCCAGCACAAACAAACAACAATGGAACTAGAAGATGACATCCGTGACTTGGAAAGTGGACATGGAGCCGTCGAGGAATGCAGGAAGGTATTGGACGTTTGTAAAAAGCATTCGGAGAATCCCCATTTATTTATAGAAAAGAAAAAGGTAGAAAAAAGATACAAAGAACTACAAAGTTTTCTCGTTTCGCGAGTCAGAGGTTTGAAAAACATTGCATACAATCTTAACGTCGACGAAAAAGCCATTGCTTTTAAAACGCACTTTACTTCACTGGGCAAAATTGCAGTACTGACCACAGCCAGTGAAACTACTTTATCTGAACTTACAACCCAGCTACCCTTACGAGACTGCAAGGCTGTGAAAATTTGCAGTTTTAACATCCAGCAAAATGGTACAATATCGGGTGGTGTTTTTGTCAACGATGAATTGCTAGCATTGGTATCGTATAATTATCCAGCTGTGTTGCTCTATGATTGTAAAGGAGACTTTAAACAAGAAATTCGATTATCGGAAAATCCTTATGATATAGCACTTGTGGATAAGAAGCGTTTAGTAGTGACATACCATGCAAAGTCAAAATTAGGAATAATTGACATTGGTCTGATGAAAGTTATTCGTACATTATCTTTTGCAAATCAATGTTGGGGCATTACGTTTTACAATGGTACGATCATAGTTAACTGTTATCCAAAACTCAACTTCATTGACATAAACGGTACAACTCTTGGAGAGTTGACAATTGCAGGAGATGCATTCAATATTACAGCGTTCCAGGAAAAGATATATTGTTCATATTTGTCGACTTATAGTGTAAACTGTATTGACATGACCGGAAAACAAATATTTCGATACAGTAACAATGAACTACAAAACCCTATAGGACTTTCGACGGATAGAGATGGCAATGTGTATGTTGCAGGTTGGCTGTCTCATAATATTCACCAACTTACACCAGATGGTCAACTAATCAAGATAATACTAAATGCAGCCAATGGTATAAACCAACCCCGTGTCATCGCCTTTGACAAAAACAACAACCGGTTCTTCGTTGTTTGTGACGGATTGCCCGTAAGTGTGTATAAATTGGAGCAATAACTACAGTGGTATGTTAGAGGTGGCACAACGTCCGGTATGTTGATTGTTAAGAGTAACGATATAATGAGGCTTAAGTCGGATGTTTAGATTATGAAGTTCTTCCAACTTAAGTAGTAACCAAACTGCTAAAATATGAATAACCGTGTGTAATAGGCATATCTAAAATATACAAATAGTGGCATCAGAATTTTGTCTTTCTGTCGGTATTGGAACATTTCCTTCTTTCGTTGGAATTATGACTAAACGAGTTATTAAACACTTGAACATACGTTAGGAACCAATTGGATTTATACAAGATGTGATTGTTCAGTTTTTCATCTGTTAATAAAATTAATTTTGATAAGTTCACTTAATGAATTTCATTTATTGAGTTTGATTATTTCGTTTCTTCCCTGGTGGAAGTTCGCGTGTTTTGTTTAATAAATCAAATATAATCTTGCACATCCTTTCAATGTCAATTTTGATTACACGTGGTCGATGTAGCTAGCTGCATAGGAGGTGCTTATTCTTCCGGAACACCCGATCTCATTTCCTAGTGGAAGTTCAAATATTTAACTAACTTTGCCAGTTTTCAAAATTTTACTTTTTTGGATTGTTTTAACAAATGTTCTGGTTTGTTTGTGAAATATAAGCTTGGAAAGTAATAGTGTGTAATCTAACTACATGTATATGTTGCACAATGAAAATCTTTCTGACCCTAGTTTCACAATCATTTCTTACTAAGATTTTCCTCAACGTAAATCTGAGAAATTTAAAATCCTGAATTATTATGTTTATATTAAAAAAACTTACGAATTTAAGGTGTCATTTCATAAATGTTTAAGCTTTTTTAATTTTGTTAAAACTTGATTTTAAGCAAATTGTCAAAAATGGACAGAATTAATTTAAGGAATATCTTTGTTAACGAATGATTGTGAAACTAAAGTCTGACCTTGTTTTTATTTTATTATGAAGTATAATTAAGTAAGATCATTTAATGGACTTAACCCCCACTCCATCTCCGACCCCGATGAGAGGCCAGTCCATAAGGTGAAAGCTGCATAGGAATTGCTTATCCTACCGGAACACCGGGTCTCATTTCCCTAGTGGAATCTGATATGTTTAACTAGTTAAACTTTGCCTGTTTTCAAAGCTTTACTTTTTTGGATTGTGATTTGAAAATGTACTGGTAAGTTTGTTTTTATTTAGTTAGAAATTTAATCTTAGAAAGTAACACTGTAATCCAACTACATGTATATATTGCTTTTGAACATTCTTTTTGACCCTAGTTTCACAATCATTTCTTAACTATGATTTTCCTTAATTTAAATCTAATAAATAAAATTCGAATAATTTTGTTTTTAGTTTAAAAGTATTCACGAATTTAAGGTGTCATTTCATTAATGTTTCTAAGCTTATTTTGATTTTCTAAAAACTTAATTTTAAGCATAATAAAATATTGCCACAAATTGACAGTTAATTTAAGGAAAATGTTTGTTAAGGAATGATTGTGAAACTGAAGCCTGACCTTGTTTTTATTCTATTATGAAGTATAATTAAGTAAGATAATTTAATGGACTTAACCCCCACTCCATCCCCACCCCCGATGAGAGGCCAGTCCATAAAAAGGTGAAAGGCAGCATATTATGCAATAACGATTCATACAGAAAATGGGTGGATTAAAGAACTGTGAAATAATCAAACTCAATTATACCACTGAACCCAAATGTTGTTCTGACCAATGGCTCTTGAATAAAAAATTACAATGTAAACAATTTGTCCATGTCCCTACTTATTCAAAGTGTTAAACCCAACGGAACAAGTTAAGGGGGTATATAGGAACCAATCTTAGACTATCATTTTGTAGTAATATCTGCGTTTGTTCCAAATCTTTCATGTCAATCGATAAATTATTATCAAAGTTTACACAAATGTAAACCAACATGAGATGTATTGCATACAAATTAATTAAATGCACTAGTACAAAACTAATATTTAAATTAAATCTCAAGATGACAGGTAAATGCTGTTTATCTATAATCGAAATATCTAAATAACTGATTAGTTACTTATACCCGTTAACACGAATAAGTCTGATATCAGTCGTTATCTTGATTTGAGTCATGGGGATTATTCAAAGCTGTGAATAGAACGTATGAAATATATTTACAAATAAATTGTTTACGTAAGGATATTGCACGCCTATGCTGACCAAGACTCTTAAATGACAGCTATCACAATATTGCTGATGAGTATGATGTTTCAAAATGTATTCAAAATTACCTTGGATATATTTGACGTTCAATAATTACATATTCATTTCAAGACAACATGTGGTACTATGTGCGGTGCACCCTCAAGATGCGAAGAATCAGACTGGCCCTGAGCATTAAGACAATCTGGAAAAACAACCTCAAGTTGTCAGTGTACCGAGTGGCAGGTTCGGTGACATGGACAAGTGACCTTAGTTACTTGTATGACTGAGATTGACCCTCAAAACAATCTGGAGAATATTTGGTGATTGTTCGTAATACCGCGCAACTGAACCTACTCTGTAACAGCAAATAACAGAAATATCTATCCTCTACTTATAGCTTTACTCAGCAGTAATGTTCAGAAGTTGAATCATTGAAGGTTTAGCCCTTGCTGCACACTTCTGTGGTTTACAATCGCTTCCCAATGATTGTGAAGGTTTATTCCCTGTCTACCACCGCGCCGTTTCCGCAGGGCTAGAGAAATATAAGAGATGTAATAAAAAGTACGTCCATTTTAAAAAGCTGCTGATCATACTAAATTATTTTCATAATCACGCTGTGCATTTTTTATATTAATGTTTTACACGCTTTGTTTAAAAAAATGTTTGTATTTTCTAGTTTTCCTTACTTCGGTGAGTCATTTAAAGTCGAATGCTTAAATTTTTTCCCTTAACATGTACGTTTACTCACAAAAATTTAAAACTATTAAGTACTAAAATATATTCTAAGTTTTTGATTCGACCTTACAGTTTGAAATATGACTTTTTTATCAAACGGATAATTTTCCATAATGCTATATCATATATCATTAGAACCAACAGTATTGTCAATTGTGAAATTGCTTTATTACTGCGAACATATTTCCAACATGAATAAGATGTTGACAAGTTGTCATCCCTGAAAACATTTAAAAAAGAAACATAGGATTCAACCCATATGCACAAATGATCAACTGTTCATTTCTTAGTTTATACATACCTAAAAGAAACATGGAATTCAACCGATATGCACAAATGATCAACTGTTCATACATACCTCATACATACATTTGGGACCGCAGTGATTGAATGAATGGTTAAGATCTTTAAAACCCAAGGCTTCTCACCACTGTAAGTTCCACCCCGCTCAACCGCAAGTCAGGGACGACTTTTCTTGCCGTAGACGTTTACTAGTTAGATCAGTGCCAGCATAATGGACTGAGTAGTCTGTGATGTTAATCTGCGAAATTGTTGGTGAGTGTTGTGGCACTTTATTAAGCTTGCCACAAGCTAACATTAGTACATAATCATATCAGTTGATATAGCATCCCCGTCTTTATGTCTAATACCAGTTGTAATTTTACAGCACTAAACGGCCGTTTCGTAATACAATTCCTCATCAGCAATGCTTGGATCAAAATTATAAAAACCAATACTTTAAACACGACTAAAGTGCAATAATGGTGTTTTATATCCTAATCAAAATCATTTGCTTATTTCAAGACAATCTGTTCCCGATTTCTATATCTTTTATTCATAGATGACTTACTGAGGTTGCTCAGTGGCCTACGTTAGTGATTTAAACAGCATCATCCCATCTTTTGCTGATGATATAGCATGTATAAGTATTTCACCTAATAGTCTGAAAACCATGTTGGACATAGCACATAGCTATGCTACAAAGTGGCGTTATGTTTATATTGTTAGTAAATCCAATATCCGTGTGTTTGGATCCTCTAAATGTTCATATGACAAACTAAGTGGAAGTTTGGAAAAGGTCCACTTTCTATAGCTACACAATGTACTCATCTTGGTATCGAACTAAATGCTTTTTTTTATAATCGACCAAACCAACGTACCAGAGAAAGGTGTAATAAAGGACGGAAGTCGTACTTTGCTGTAGCTGGATTGACTTGAATCCTATTGTTTTAACTGATTTATACGGAAAAAATGTGATACCGACTGTATGTTATGGATGTAAAGTTTGGTCTGATATCAAAGAAAGTGACTATAACATTTTAAATACGTTCCAGCACTATGTTGCTAAACAGATTCAAAACTTCTCACAAAGAACCCGGTTAGATATATCTGAAAGTATGCTTGAACTATTCTGTATTCAAACTGAAATAGAAAAAAGGAAGCTATTCTTCTCTGTGATTTAAATGGAAAGACACTGAATAAAAAAATCTTTATATATCGATTATACACATATTGTAACGAACCGCGACCAACACAATTTGGATTCATTCCCGATATCATAGAAATTCTCTTAAAATATCAGCTGGAACAGTACCGTCATGGATATATGATCACGCAGCATGTCCCCGACAGAAAAAACATTGAAGGCAACAGTCAATAATACAATAGCTGAACATGAAGCTACTAAATGGAGAGACAGATTATCCGGACTTTATACGTTTCACAGCATCACAATATTGCGTATGATTCAATATGGTCATTGCCATCATAACAAGTAGCCAGTTAAGACTTGTCCGGTTTATTGCCAATTATGGGGCCTGCCTACTTGCTTATTCAATAATACTTGTTCCTTGTGTGGCAACATATATATACTGACTTATACGTTCATATAACATGATGTTGTGTTCTATTAAGTGATCCGCGAAACCGTTTTTGGAACAATCTTACAGACGTGTTTGGTATTTCTCTTAACGCAGAAATCAATAACATCGGCGATAAAAAGCTGAACCAAACTCTTATGGTGCACACAATGGATAACCACCGAAATAGACCAGAAGTGTCTTATGTTTTCACAGCTTTATCTATATACAAGCTGTATCTGCAGAATACTACAGACAGTTGCAAATTGACTCAGCATGATATCATTCAGAGGGTCCAAACACAAGCTTAGTGCCAAACTGGACTGTCCTAACTATATATACATTAGTATGTATTATTAGCAATATAACTTACTTTATATGCCATGTGTTTAATTAGATTTATACACTTTCTATCTTTCTATTTATTTGTAACATATAATTAATAATTATTTGTTAAAAATCTCTTATGGAGGAAATAAAGCTTGAATACATAAATGGTCGAGGAAATCGGATTACCGGAGAAAACCACTGACCTTTAGCAAGCAATTGACAAACCTTCTAAACCTAAGATATATTGAAACCAAGAAGAAGCCTGTGACTCGTAAACGACCGCATTAGACCTCTCAGTCACCGGAGACCTCCGATATTAATACATAATAAGTCAGGCAAGCTTTTTTGGAAAGCTAGTACTTGTATATCAGGTTTTAGAAGAGTTATGTACCATGCATGTAATGACGAATGCTTCTGCTGTACAGCGAAATGGAGCACTAACCGAGGGATACTGTTTTACGATTAATAATCTTTAAACGTAGTTAATGTCATTAATTCTAATGGTAAAAAATGTTACTAATGAGACTTGACACGACTGAAAGTGCAATGGAAACTGATATGTTGACGTTTCTTAGTCATGTGAGTACGTAGGCACTTGAACACTTGTTTACTTTAGAGTAGCGATCACTGCACAATAATGGCAGAGTGTTCAAACCATGATAAAGATATTATTCATTGTTCGATTTGTTTTGAAATATTTAAAATTCCTAAATCTTTGCCATGTCTGCACACGTTCTGTCAGTTGTGTTTACAACAATATATTACTTCCGGGTTCAATGAAGGCAAATCGTCCACTAAAAACCAGTTCAGTTGTCCAATTTGCAGAGAGGTTGTTCAGGCACCTGACAATTTATTGGATTCACAGGAGTGGGCATCCAAGTTACCCACTAATCATCTGGTTGTTACTTTAATTGATCAAGAAAAGTATAAGTCCCGTGAAAAATCCTGTGACCCATGTTTGTTGCTAGAGGAAGATAACAAAGCGTGTTCTTGGTGTACAGCATGCAGCGAGGCGCTGTGTAGTCAGTGCAAAAAATATCATGAAACAAACAAGATGTCGCGCCATCATCGTCTCATCACGATTGAAGAATTTGCATCAAATACGGCATTAGTATCAACTGAACAATTTTGTGAAAAACATGCAGATAAAAAGTTGGAATTATTTTGCGTTGACCATGACGAAGTATGCTGTCTAACTTGTATGGCTGCAGCACACAGAAAATGCAAACAAGTCCATGTACTTGAAGATGTTGCAAAAGATATACGAAATGACAGAGGTTTAGAAGACTTATGCAAAACATTGGCCGATCTTTCACACGAGTTTGAACAGTTATTGCAAAAGAGGAAGAATAACTTGACCTCAACTGGTATCGATAAGACGAAATTATCGCAAGAAATCAAAACACTTCGACAAGAAATCAACACACATCTTGATCTCATGGAATCACAACTACAAACAGAGTTAGATACTCAACACAAAAAAACAACAATGAAACTAGAGGACGACATCCGTGACTTAGAAAGTGGACATGGAGCAGTCGAAGAATGCAGGAAGGTATTGGACGTATGTAAAAAGCATTCGGAGAATCCCCATTTATTCATACAGAAGAAAAAGGCAGAAAAAAGATGCAAAGAACTACAAAGTTTTCTCAGTTCGCGAGTCAGAGGTTTGAAAGACATTGCATACAAACTTAACGTCGACAAAAAAGCCATTGCTTTCAAGACGCACTTTAATTCACTAGGGAAAATTGCAGTACTGACCACAGCCAGTGATACTACTTTATGTGGAATTGCAAACAAGTATCCCTTAAGAGACTGCAAAGCAGTGAAAATTTGCAGTTTTAACATCCAGCAAAAAGGTATAATTTCAGGTGGTGTTTTTGTCAACGATGAATTGCTAGCATTGGTATCGTATAATTATCCAGCTGTGTTGCTCTATGATTGTAAAGGAGACTTTAAACAAGAAATTCGACTATCGGAAAATCCTTATGATATAGCACTTGTGGAAAAGAAGCATTTAGTAGTGACATACCATGCAAAGTCAAAATTAGGAATAATTAACATTGATCTGATGAAAGTTATTCGTACAGTATCACTACGAAACCAGTGTCGATGCGTTACCTTCCACAATGGTACGATCATAGTGAACTGTTATCCAAAACTCTACTTCATTGACATAAACGGTACAACACTTGGAGAGTTGACAATTGCAGGAGGTGCATACTATATTACAGCATTCCAGGAAAAGATATGTTGTTCATATGTTGGGCCTGATAGTGTAAACTGTATAGACATAAACGGGCTACAAATATTCCGATACAGTAACAGGGATTTACAAAATCCTATAGGACTTTCGACCGATAATGATGGAAATGTGTATGTTGCAGGATACAGGTCTCATAATATTCACCAAATCGCGCCAGATGGTCAACTAATCAAGATAATACTAAATGCAGCCAATGGTATAAAACACCCCCGTGTCGTCGCCTTTGAAAAAAACAACAACCGGTTCTTCGTTGTTTGTGATGGATTGCCCGTAAGTGTGTATAAATTAGTACAATAATCGCAATAGTGTGTTAGAGGTGGCACAACGTCCGGTATGTTGATTGTTAAGAGTAACGGTATAATTTGGTCTAAGTTGGATGTTTAGATTATGAAGTTCTTCCAACTGAAGTTGTAACCAAACTGCTAAAATATGAATAACCGTGTGTAATAGGCATATCTAAAATTTACAAATAGTGGCATCAGAATTTTGCCTTTCTGTCGATATCGGAACACTTCCTTCTGTTGTTGGAATATACGAGTTCATACATAAGGAACTTATTGCATTTATACAATACCATTAGATGTGATTGTTTAGTTTTTCATCTATTAATAAAATCAATTTTGGTCAGTTGATTTTGGTTTGGTTATTTGGTTTCTTCCCTGATGGAAGTTCACGTGTTTAACTAAATTAAATATAAATCTTGCACATTTACAATTTTTTTTTGTTTCTTTCAATACCAGTTTTGATTACACGTGGTGATGTACCTAGCTGTATAGGAGGTGTTTATCTTACCGGAACACCGGGTCTCATTTCCCTAGTGGAAGTTCATGTGTTTAACTACTTAAACTTTGCCAGTTTTCAAAGTTTTACTTTTTTGGATTGTTTTAAAAATGTACTAGTTTGTTTGTGAAATATAAGCTTGGAAAGTAATAGTGTGTAATCCAACTACATGTATATATTGCACAATGAAAATCTTTGACCCTAGTTTCACAATCGTTTCTCAACTAAGATTTTCCTTGAGGTAAATCTGAGAAATTTAAAATCCCGAATAATTTTGTTTATTTTCAAAGTATTCACGAATTTAAGGTGTCATTTCATTAATGTTTCTAAGCTTATTTTGATTTTCTAAAAACTTAATTTTAAGCATAATAAAATATTGTCACAAATTGACAGTTAATTTAAGGAAAATCTTTGTTAAGGAATGATTGTGAAACTGAAGCCTGACCTTGTATTTATTTATTATGAAGTATATTTAAGTAAGATAATTTAATGGACTTAACCCCCACTCCATCCCCACCCCCGATGAGAGGCCAGTCCATAAGGTAAAAGCCAGCATATTTTGCAATAACAATTCATACAGTAGTTGGATGGATGAAAGAACTGTGAAATAATCAAACTAAAATACACCACAGAACCAAAATGTTGTCCAAACCAATGAACCTTGAATAAAAATCTACAATGTTAACAACTTGTCCATGTCTCTACTTAATCAAAGTATTAAACCCAACATTACAAGTTAAGTAGGTATGTAGGAACCACTCTATAATTTTGTTGTTAAAACATGTCTGTTCCAAATCTTCCATGTCAATCGACAAATTATGATCAAAGTTTACACAAATGTACACCAAAACGAAATGATGTATTGCAAACGAATTAATTGTCCATCATGTTGGGGATGAAAGGGGTATTTGTTTCTCAAGAGAATCAGAAAACAAGACAATTTAAATTACTTTACCTATAAATTTTATTGTCCGAAGTGTTCAAACTTAATGTATTACTATTCATCCAACATAATATACATAATAATGAAGGGTAATCCTGAATATATTACATTATTATAGTGTTGATCTACAACTGTCTATCTTACAACATGGAACACACATATACATATATAAACATATATGTATGTAATGTAGGTCTGTAACAATACATCCTTCTCCATTATACAATACATATTGTGATATAAAGTACAGAACTGACGAAAATTTTACACTACACCAACGACTCGGTGCCGTATTGTCAGCTTATTTCGGCCCCTAGTCAGCTATATCTCCCCCCTAGTAAGCTATATCTCCCCCCTAGTCAGCTATATCTCCCCCCTAGTCAGCTATATCTCCCCCCTAGTCAGCTATATCTCCCCCCTAGTCAGCTATATCTCCCCCCTAGTCAGCTATATCTCCACATCTGCAAGCCTATCTATCAGTATTTTTTCTGTCACTAGCTATCTTTTTTCGACCACTCAGCGGCCGAGCTCTGACTCTGTTTCGTTATCTCAGTGTTAAAACTTTTGACAGGTCTGTACTGTAAGAATAATTACACTGACCTATCATAATCATAAATCTATGGGAACAAGTTCAAACTATTATAATAGTTTCAATATTCAATTGATCAGTCAAATTAATTTCATGTAAATATCCTGTATTGTTCTTACAAACATTTATTTTGAACAAATCTTATTTCCAAATTCAGGATTCAAAATGCAAACTTCTTTCAACATACTGATTTAAAAGTTCATAATACAAACTCCTTTTCACTTACTGATTTAAAAGTTCAAAATGCAATTTTTTTTAACATACTGATTTAAAAGTAAGAAGGAATATCTAATCTATTTTTATATCTTGACGGAGGATAATGTTGTGGTAGAAGGAAGGAAGTTCAGCATACTGCAAACCCATATATGTCAACATTTACCACATCGCCACGAAGTATATTGTTACAGTCCTACTATGCATTATAAAACAACCAACAATTCAGTCATAAATTACACCAATGACAACAAGACTATCTATCTATCTCTCAATCATTACGGTTTACTTACAAATTATCAACATTTCATCTTGCACCTTTTTTATTAACACTTTTACAACAAAGCAATTTTTAGATATGATTAAATACAGCTGACTATTAACTGACTAATATTGCATAAACTGTCTCTTTCCTAGTTTTGACTATTTCGCATGCTCTCTATTTGAATGTTCAACAAAATAGTACATATGATTATAAGAACGCTTTTTTAAACGATCTTTCCATACACTTCTCTGCGAGTTCTTTGTAATAATCTTTGTAATTATTTATCATGGTATATGATTTGGAGTTATCTCACTTTATATGTATGCCCACTTGTGGGTCCCTTGATTGGTTAATATTATTAACATTATCATTATTAATAACAATAACTAAGATGTTTTAATTTTTACTCAATAAACTTGTGTTACTGGGAATATTTTTTTTTTTTTTTGAAAGCTATACTTTGGGATGAAAGCTTTATACTTGATTAAAAATATTTCAGATGAAATCTGAGCAAGTGTGATTTAAACGTAGTAAATAAAAACTCTGGATGAAAACTGAGTGATGTTCATACATAGTTTTGCAAATGTTTTAATCATTTATAGATGCTATGTGTAGAAAATAATTAGATGTTTTATAAGGGCAGATTCTGACTACACAAATGATAAAGTAATAAAGTTTCATGTTGGCTGTAAATCAATGGCCCATAAATGTATCACAAAACATGCATACAACTTAAATATAACGTTTCATAGAAAAATGGGGGTGAGAACTAGTGAATAAGGAAATAACTGGCATGGCACTTGTAACAAAAAATACATACTTAGTATATAAATATTTAATGTAATAACTTAAATTCATATAATGAGACATGTCAGATTGTTGAAAACGACCTGTTTAACAGCAGTTTTTTTTTTTTTTTCAAACCAGTCGGGGGGACTACTTACAGATATAAAACTCTCATTATAATGCTTTTATGACAACTGTATCCCACTGATATTGTCAATTTTTTAAAAAGTCTTTGTTTCCCCAATTATTTTTCTTCCACAATTGTCTTTATATATTTCCAAATCCTTTCATAAGTCCATTGCTTAACTGAACAATTCATGTCTATATAATATGATCCACACTCACATACAGAAATGTAAATTATTTCTGCATGACTCAACTATTTTGCCCAAAATATCTGTTCTTATAATATATTGAGAGAAAAAAACATGAATAAAATGGATAATAGTATGCCTTTTTTGAATTAGAAAATAATTAGCACTATCATTTCAATGTCCCTTAATACATGTATATCTTTATACTAATTTTTATTACTGTAAGTTGACGTTTTATATCAGTGTGTTAATGAAAAGATAATAAAATTGATGATACTTTTGAAATAGCATTGCAAAAGAACAAGTTTGCACCAACTTTGCCAATTGTAACTGACCAATCCAGCTGATTTTAAACTAGCCAGTTTTGTTGTTTTAACCTCACCAACTATGCAGTTTTCAACATCACCAATTTTGCCCATTGTAACTGACCAATCCAGCTGATTTTAAACTAGCCAGTTTTGTTGTTTTGACCTCACCAACAATGCAGTTTTCAACATCACCAACTGTGCCATTTTAAATTTAGTTAACAGCAGCATTTAACACATACATACAGAGTATATTCTCAACTAAAATACATTTCATGAACAATAACCAGTGTACTACTGAGACATCAACAAACCTCCTTCTAATATTATCAAAGTATCTTTCAATAAACCTTTACAATGAAAATTCACATTCTTTAGACAAGTCAGAAACATTCTGATCTTTTTTGCCAATATTTTGGAAAAAAGCATTCCTTCATACACAAACACACCAGTCAACCCACATAAAAGACAGAAATAAGATTATCTTTGTCAAAAGCAGTTGCTAAGTTTAGAACCAAATGAAGGAAAGGAAAAATATAATAAATTCACTTGTACAGAAATTCTACATTTAAACATTGCTACCACTGGCCTTTCATTTAAATAAAGATTTAATTTTTTTTAACCAATCAGCCTTTCATTTAAATAAAGATTTAATTTTTTTTAACCAATCATAACCATATTTTCCCCATTGTTAAGATTCTGATGAAAGTCCAAAATAAGGGGGTGGGGATAAGAGCGCCCTGAATGTAATACAAAATGTCACAATACATATACATTGGCTAGTACTATAATTATTTAACTCCAGAATATATATTAGATGCTTTTAAACTATGTTCATTATCAGTATTTATTACAATTTATTTGAATATCACAACAGATTTGACTAGATTGAGAATTTCATTTCATATCATTGTATAATTCAGAATTAAGCCAATTTATAATTTTTTGTTCTATCAAGCTATAAACTTTACTATACAAAGCCTCTTTCTCTTCATCACATTTTGAAAATGATATGTTAATGATCAAACGAATGAAAACAAAAATGAGTACATAGATGCTATTTTTGAAAAAAAAAGAAAAAGAAAAGAACAAAAGACTACAAAATGTTTTCTATTTCAATACTGGAATCAATAGAAGAACTTTTTAAATACAGAAATCATAGTGTCATTGATAAATTTTACAATATATATATATATAGAACACATATGGATTTCAGTCATGACACAAATTTAAGTCTTTCTTAAAACACTGGACTTAAAAAACAACAAATATATCTGTACTAGTTATTTTGTGTACCCTATAACTGACTTATGTATATTGCAATAACCAGTAAATCCTATTTAGTGAAAATGGTTTTAGAGAAAAGCGATTCTATGAAATAATTTTTTTACATAATATATTTAAATTAAAGAAATAACATCATTAATTGAAATAGTTTAATAGATGGCACAAAATATAACACTTAATTTGTAGAGTTTTGAATAATAACATTTAAAAAACATTAAATTTTCTTTGACAAGTAAATGTACAAATTGCAAGAAATTTCTTTGAAATGATTCAGAACATGCCTTTCAGAAGAGGACTAAATTTATCTACAAAGCTGGCCTCTATGTGTAAAAAGCTATCAACAAAAAGTGTTCAGTTTTTTTTTTCTTTTTAAAACAGATGCACATCAGTATAAGTAAATCTCCAATGTATAAATATAAAAATGTTGACAAGGGATTCATATCTGACGTTTATATCATCTGGCGCACCACTTTTGAAATTATTTCAGTTTTTTATATTTCATCACATTTTATATTTAATTTTAGCAGGGCATTTAGATAAGATTAATCAACATTTTTAACAATGAGTTTCAGAAATAACTTTAAAAAATTCCAAAAAAATAGTTACCCTGTATTAAAAATACTCTTCAGTTTTATTTAATTGAATAATAAGAACAAAAGTAAGGAACTTACAGCATAATTTCAACAGTACTATTATTGCATGCAATTTTTTTTTAAATTTGGAGAGTACATGCACATGTATGATCAATTTACTCTAAATATGACACCAGTAAAACTTGCTAACATCAACAGCATCTATATAATACATGAATATTGAAATAATCCATATCACATAATCCTACAAACTATTCATCATCTTGGAGCAAACACAGAATCAATGCATAAATTACATTATTATAATAAATTATACAATCAGAGTCATGATAAGTCTTGGATTCTTGTTCATTTGAATGCTTGGAATGATCAGAGTTATCTCCCTTATTTCAAAGTTATTTCCCTTATATTTCTTATTACATTGTCCTATAGTTGTGTACTGTGTACAGGTGTTGCTGATTTGGCACCAGATGTTGAAGCTCCTCCTCCTGCCGCTGCTGCTGCTTCTGACTGTTTTTTGTGTGCGTCTCTTGGATAATACTTGGCTAATGTTGACTGTGGAATTCGTTTTAACATTTCTTTTGGGAAAATACGCAACAACTGCCAACCAATATCCAGAGATTCAAAAATTGTTCTATTTTCGTAATGCCCTGGAAAACGAGTAATCAAAACATTTATTACCATATTCACAAAAACTCATCTGATGATTCAGATCATAAGCAACTAAAGTAGCAAACTTTCTCACACCAAGATCAGCCTTAGTGAGATTTGAATCCAGGCAGTAAGACCAACTGTATAGGACAGCAAATTAAACCACTTAACGTTAGAAACCATTACACGATGTGCAGCTGGTTCAGCCTGATCTTACATTAGGTGATCACTTGGTTTAATTTTAAATGTTATTCAGAGATAATCAATTTTCATACATTTGACAATTGAATACTTATTGCATATATTTGTTATGCCTAGGTAAATCAGAATTCCAAAAATATAGATAATGTGGTTGTACACCAAGTTCAAAACATTTTTATAAAGAACTCTGTAAGCTTTAGATTAGTTACTGAATTGATGTTAACACTCATCTGATAATTCTTTGTATTTCTAGAAGGGAACTTATTAAGAAGGATGCATATTGTAAGAAAATATATAACCAAATACATGTATAATAATTTTTGGATTCATTACCTTGTGAAATAAAATTCTTTTCAAATTTACTCAAGAATTCAAGATATAAAAGATCGTCTGGTGTCAAAGCCTCTTCTCCTACAACAGCCTTCATAGCTTGTACATCTTTACCAATAGCATAACAGGCATACTGAAATTATAAAAAAGACAACAAAAATTCAAAAAATGATGGATAAATTGAATAGGGTTTCATATCCCAGTAAAAATTATTTCACTTATACTGATATGTCACCAGTAAATATTTATTATCATGCTTCTTATCATAGTGCATTAATTGTTATGTCTTAACTGAATAAATCTGTAACCTCACTGGTTATAATTTTTTATCAATCTTTCATGAATACAAAGTGCCAGATTTTTTAACATACTCTACAATGTATGTTTCAATTCTAGGTAGCCAAAATTGTCATTGGCTACCAACTTCTGTGAAATTGTTTTAGAAAAGTAACCCATTTTAGTGAATTTGTGAAAAAATACTTTAAAATAATCCTATCTATTATGAATATCTTAGCAGATTTTTGGCAGAATTTAACCTATTTTTGGCAGTTTTTCGATCACTAGCTATCCATATATCACCCATGTGGTCGCCAAGCATCGATTTCAACAGGATTGTACTGTAGCAGACAAATTTTGTTACCTTGCTGGCTTTATTGAAACCACTGATTGCTCACAAAAAGAAAATAAGGGTGCAACCAATAATTATATAGAGATATACATGTATTTGTAATAAATTACCAATTGATTAGACACATCAGCATGGTCTTCTCTGGTCATGCCCTCGCCGATAGCAGATTTCATCAATCTAGATAATGATGGTAATACGTTGATAGGTGGGTAGATCTACAATAAATATATAACAAGAAATTATAGTCACAAGCTAACTAGAATAGTGTCTTGAGAGACATAAAACCCCTGTCCCTAACATTGCCCATATGTTATATGACCTTGTGACCCTGACCTATACACCAGTATTTGGTATGTGACACATCATCTCATTTGTTTACAAAATGATAATGGACACTTATATCTTCAATTCACTTTTTATTGCTGAGTTATATTGACTGTACTGTCAAGCTTTCAACCAGGAGATGGGTCTTCATCATAGGTCCTGTTCTATGTGCATGAAACAGTTCATTCTGCCATGAAACAATTCGTGAACAGTTTCATGCCTGTCTAAAGGAACGAGAAAATCCACATAAACAGTTAAAATACTTTATTACAATTTATATACAGGATTAAGTAATAATCTGATTGATTTACCTGTCTGTTATGTAGCTGTCTGTCTACATATATCTGACCTTCTGTAATATATCCTGTCAAATCAGGTATAGGATGGGTAATATCTGAAAGACACAAGTTATATACACAATTACACATACTGATGAATAAATCAGGTATAGGATGTGTAATATCTGAAACACATAAGTTATATACATAATTACACATACTGAAGAATAAATCTATCTGAAACACACAAGTTATATACACAATTACGCATACTAAAGAGGATGGGTAATATCTGAAAGACACAAGTTATATACACAATTACACATACTGAAGAATAAATCTATAGGATGTGTAATATCTGAAACACATAAGTTATACTGTGAAATCATTAATTTTCGTAGGGCTCAATTTTCATGGTTTTAGTGGACAGCCTGAACCACGAATTTACGACCACCACGAAATATTATCCACAAGTAAAAAGACGAGATAACTACCCGGTAATGAACATGTACCATATTTAATCACATTCATAAATTACAACTAGCGTAACTCATATTTACACACCAATAAAAGGTGAAGATGTTTGGATGTCTTAATCTAATTGTGAAAAATTATTTAAGTAAATATATTATGTTTAATAAAATAAATATTTATATTTAAAAAAAGTTTATTTTTAATTGGGAACTGGTCGGGACGAATAGGGACAGACAGGTTTCTAGCCGTAGCTTTCATCATCAATTATGTTCAAAGGACAAACTAGTTTTTGACATTTCAGTAAAACCACGAATTTAGGTTCCAACGAAATGTTATTTTTTACCGATTCCACGAAAATTGGGCCCCACGAAAATAAAACCATTCACAGTATACATAATTACACATACTGAAAAATAAATCTATAGGATGTGTAATATCTGAAACACACAAGTTATATACACAATTACACATATTGAAAGATAATTAGCTCTGAAAAGATATTTGACTAACTAATACTTTACAACTTAAAACTGTAAAAACTCCTTTATTTGTGTGTGATTAATTTTTGCACGTTTCACAAGGACAAAATAATTGCAAAAGTTAATTGACGTGAACATGTTTTGATAATGGTATAAGTTATACCACATATTCATGTAGAGTCAAAATCGCAAAACTTAATAGTCTCAAAAATGGTTTTGGCAAGAGAATCGCAAAAAAGTTAATATCTGTGAATAAAAGTTGGTTTACAGTATGTAAATCTAAGAGCTTGATATCTATGGTTTTATTGGAGATGTTCATCTAGTCAGTCACAAAGTAATCTTCAATGTACACAACCTTTAAATTAATGTACTAAAAAGAATACATTTTCTGTTTCCATTCCTGGTAGCCAAAATCGCCATTGGCTACTAGTACTAATTTCTGAGGAATTCTTACAAAAAGTAACCTATTTTAGCAAATTTGTGGAAAAATACTTTAAAAAGGACTATATTTTCACAAATTTTGGAAATTTGGCTACTAATCATTTAAAATTTATGGAAACCTAGATTTTGTGCATTCTCCATTTTCATTGAAGTTGTTTATCTATTCTCTATAAACATCTAAATACACATAACTGATAAAGGAAAAGGAAGCCTATCTTTTCTGGTTTTATTTAAAATGTTAAAATGTTCACCAGGTCAATTGTCTTGAAATGTACAAAGCAAATAAATGCTTCAATAGTCCAGGGCTGTGGGTCCAAACTCAAGACATTTCCGGAGATGACTTCATAACTCTTGACCATACTTTAATTGTGAAAAGTTATTTGCTGTATGTACAATGTGTTTCTTATTAGAATAAATTCTAGACAATATTTTCAAAGTGTATGCTAAAGACACATTTGTAAAGTTCTATAAATATTACATGTATAATTATACATGTACAATTATACATGTACCAATGTGATGAATTTAACATAAAGTTTGAAGAAACAGAAATGAAACATCAAAACAGTGCCTCTAGTTACCCAAAATACATTTGCTGACTGAAACATAACAGACAATAGCCAACATGGGAAGTTAGTTTGAGTAGGCTTGCAACTCAAAAATATCTGGACATTAGGAATCATATTCTCCGTTTCATTCAATGCACTTGTCAGCAAAAAATTCATTGTCTATATCAAAACAAAAGCACCCTTTGTGGATGTATCCAGGGAAACTGGATATCAAATTGCAAATTAAATATTAAATAAATAAATAAATGTCTTCGGAAGTTAATAAACAGAAATTTAGCAAGATTTGGCCACCAAGATCTTTATCTGCTGCCCAAAAGTTTTGAAATGACTGTTAAAACTTTGAGGTATTTGCAATGTTGCTAGCCATTTCAAGGTCACATGGAGTACTAGTATAATAAAATATTCTAGCCATGTACTTTATTATCTTGCTTACCATCATTAGGCATAGTAAGAATAGGAATCTGTGTGATAGACCCATTACGACCTTCTACACGACCAGCTCTTTCATAAATTGTAGCTAAATCTGTGTACATGTAACCTGGGAAACCTCTACGACCTGGTACTTCTTCTCTGGCAGCTGACACCTGTTATTGACAAAGAAATATCCACAATGTAATAATTCCCCAAAATAACAAATAAATAACCTACATTATAATAATTCCCCAAAATAACAAATAAATAACCAATCTATTGCTTTGTCAATTTGCTCATCATCATCATCATCCATCATCATCATTTTTTAAGTTTCAAAATCTATTTCTTTGAAGTTTTTCTTGATATTTCTAATTCCAATTGCATTTTGACTAAAACTAATGGTGACAGCAAATCAAGGTTTCATTTGTAAGCTACTAAAACCAATACATTTACAGTACTGTATAAGAAGAGACATACACATGGAAAAAATATTCACGGTTTTCACCATTACGCTTTCATTGTGGATATATCTTCTCAACTAAATTTTCTTATTTCCTTTGGTACACTTTCTCTACAGTCAGAACCGTAAAAATTTCTTAATACGAAATAGTTTAGAAATCAATATCGTGAAAGTTCAGTACCCCTCATGATTCTACTTATACAGTAAAATGAAGTTTATTATCCATTCAAAGTTGTATTGGAATGACATTAAAAGCATGGAATCGGTGAAGAAATCATGATTTCCATTACGTACAAATTCAGACTTAGCAGGTACTCTTAAACACATATAAACATAAATTCTTCACATAAAACAACCACTTTACAAACGTTAAACTAACTTTGTTACATTTTTAAAAGCCTCCTTTTGAATTCCAAGATTTGAGAAAATTTGAAATTCTGAATTATAGGAAACTGAAAAATGACATGCTTGAAATACATGTACCTAGGATTCTTACTGCAAAGACATCTGAAATCTTGCTGAGGGCAATAAGATTTAACCTGCTAGTGTAACACCATTCATTTGGGGAGTTTTAGTGAAAGAATTAAGAAATTTTGATCATTTCCCCAAGGGAAAATATCTATATTGGTAGTAATTTAAGACAAACAAAATCACTGTCAAAGGTCATTTGTTTAAGTCAGCTTTAATAAAAAATTGGGAACACTTATAACAATTTAAAAATAAAAAGACATGTTATTTACCTCTCTCAAAGCTTCTGCGTATGAACTCATGTCTGTTAGAATGACCAAGACGTGTTTCTCACATTGGTAAGCTAAGAATTCTGCCGTTGTCAGGGCAATACGGGGTGTAATGATACGTTCAATACTGAAAAATAAGTCAGTTAAAAACTTCAACAGTTGTTAGGGCAATACAACATACAAAAATACACTCAATGCTGGAAAATAAAGATAATCAATAAATTATTCAAGAATTATATTTAAAACCAATTATGCAGTTTTTAAGGCAACAGCTACACGCATAATAAATTCAAATGTAGAAAAATTAATGCTTTATTCCAGCAGTAATTATTCATTATGCATTTGGTGTTGCATATCAAGTCACAATTCACATTTAGTGTAACATGGTATACTGTATTTAACTTTCCAATCTATTTCATGTGTTGCTGTCTGTTTCTCAGACAAATAGAGTATATTTCAAGACACACAAGCACACAAACTTGCTTTTTTTCTTTGACTTTTTATTTGCACTTTTTGCTGACCACTCAATCAGGATGGATAGTTAAGTCCCTAGCTCTTAACCTATACTGTCTTAATACTACCATCCAAACATGGGCAGTGTTAGATGCTTTTAATACATATTTGTAGCAACACCTTAATGAAGAAGAAGATCTATGACACTTACGTTGGGTCATTGGCTAAGTTTAAGAACAGACACACATTTTCCATAGAACCGTTTTCTTCAAAATCTTGTTTGAAAAATCTTGCAGTTTCCATATTGACCTGTCAAAAAAAAAAAAATGTATACAAACATTTTATCTCATTTTGACTAAAATATAACATGTAAACCGTGTTATAGAAAAGCAATTGACGTTTCGTCGACCATGCCCACAATGTTTCGACACTAGCCGCCATCACTGTACCAAAGCAGCGTCAAGGCAACTAATGACGTACTAGTGTCAGTGACGTCACTATAGGGCACAATATATGTCGAGTTTTCATTCTTTTTGCATCTAATTCGGGTCTTTATCAGAACATTGTGGGCGTGGCCGGCGATACATCGATTCCATATCCAATGGAATTTTATTAGTTCCAAACAAAGAGAAGGGTGAAGTGAAATGGAATTTTATGCCTCGGTCCAGTGATTTTGTTACTGTTTTTAAAAACGACCTTCTGCCTTTTACATTGGGAAAATATAAAGTTCTGATATACAACAGACTTCATTACGGCATGCTGACAAAAGTTATAATCCTCATTGTAAAGATGTCATACTGTTACAGTATTTGAAATTTTGTGGGTAAAGACATCTAGATATAATTTTCTAGTGTATCACATTTAATTTGCTAGTGTATCATTGTTGTTTTGGGAATTTTAGTGGTCAAATTGGGAGATTTTAGTCAATTTCCCCAGAGGTAACTATCTTTATTTGTTAGTAGTTTTAGGCAAACAAAATCACTGCAGTCACGATTCTTTAATTCACGTAAACCTAAGTAGTCAGTTTGGAGATGGTGGATAAATTCGGGAGTATTCAGAAGAAAAACTCCTAATCTTCCGTGAACAAAACTGATTGATTTTATCACAGTAGAATCTGTCTTGAGTGGAACTCAAAAATATATTGTAGGAGTTTGTAGGCACTGTGATCTGTAAGCTGATGGTTCAGAACACTCATATACTGAGGCCCACAACCAACAGGTATAGTGTGGCATGTGAGGTTCGTCACCATTTCAGGTTTATTTCAGATTGGCTGATGTGCCTGAAATGAAATGCATGGTCAAGTTATGCTCTTGAAGTAGAAATAAAACTTCTAATCAAGTGACCAATATGGAAATTCTAAATCTATGTCATGATTATTTCACTTATATTAATATGTCACCTGCTTTTAGTAAAGCTACAGAAATTTATAATTTTGCAAGCTACTTATGAACAATGCCTATTTAAGCATTTTATTAATTCCCAAGCTTATTGTAATACAAGGTACCAATTTTTAGGTCTTGTTCAGAGACACTAAGTACAGGCAATAGCAAACATGTTTTAATATTTTTTAATACTTACACCCATAGCAGCAAACACAATAGCGAAATTATCTTCATGATCATCCAGCACACTCTTTCCTGGTAACTTTACTAAACCACCCTGCCTACAAATCTGTGCAGCAATCTAGTAAAGAAAGAAATATAACAGTCATGTAAAATATTTTGAAAAATTTCTATGATGTCATATTTTGTTATTGCTGAAAAAATACTATACAGTTGTGTAATTCTGTGGGGGGGGGGGGGGGGGGGGGGGGGACGGACTTTTGTGGTGCAGTGGTCAGAGTTAACAATATTTTGTACAGATTATCACAGTCTATGTTTAATGAATGCTACATAGAAATATTAATTTTCAATTTAATTTCTTGCTATACTGTCAAACCACGAATATAGCCAAATTAAATCCCCAGTGAATAAAAGCAACTACATGTATATAGTAGTTATTTATCTAACTATTTTCTGTTGGGTGGTCACTTTTGTATTGGATAGTTGACAAGCTATTCATCTATCAAAGTATTGTCAAACTATCCAATGCTTGGTCGAATGGCTTTTAGACACCAGTCAAAAATCAAATGCTGATCAGTTTAAAGGGGTAGGAATAGTTTAATATTGTTTAAGACAGAAAAATCACTTATTGGTGTTGAAAAGCACTCTCTTCAAGGATCAAAAAGGGAGTGCATTCTCTGTCCTATTTAACACCAACTTGTGACTTACCTTATATACATGTATATATCACAGTGGTGGATTTAAGAGGGGGAGGGGTTGCAGAGGTTGCAACCCCCCCCCCCTTTCTGGAAGCTCGCGCTTTTGGCGCTCGCACCTAGCATTGATATAGTTCTTAACCCCCCTTTCAAAAAATCCTGGATCTGCCCCTGTATCATGACTCATGTCCAAAAAGGGTGTGGGGTGAATAAAATATCCAAAGTGTAACCCGAATTGAGACAAAACAGGGTCACATTTTTCTCAGCAAAATAGAACAAATTCAGATGTGAAAGAAATGATAAAAAGAGTGGTATTAAAAGCAACTTCCAGGGTCAGGAACAATTGACATGGGTAGAAACTGCATTAAATCAAGTAACTATTTGCCTTAATACTTAAACAAAAAAATATTTGTTTTTCTGGCATCAAACTTTGAGGGAACAATTTTATATCCAGAGTTGAGTTAAGTAATGGAGGTTTACATACAAGTCAAGATTCTTTCACTTATATCGAGGCCATCAGTTCAAGGATGGTGGTGGGAATCAGAGTATCTAGTGAAAACCACCCACCTTCAACAAGTAAACTGACAAACTTTCTCACAAGGATCTATTTTCAAAAGGGATTTGAACCTAGGCAGAGAGAGGAGCTGTGATCTGTAAGTGTGCACTTTAGACCACTCCTGACACCAAGGCCCTCTTTTTTATATCCAAAATATTAGGCAAAACTTACAGATCATACTGATTTCACCAATATAAATATATAACATACTTCATTATGTGGTAAACCAGCAGCAGAAAATATAGGAATCTTTTGTCCTCTGGCTATACTGTTCATTGTGTCTATAGCGGATATACCAGTCTGGATCATTTCCTCTGGATAAATACGTGACCAAGGGTTGATTGGTTGACCTGAAAGAGACATGTATTATATATATATATAAATATGTAATATGTATAAAATTATATTAAAGAAAAAACATGACATAAAAAAATCATAGAATAACTCTATTTAAATACAATTGTGAGCTGTCATCAATTTTGAAAAAATAGCAATCCTAACATGCCATCTTTTGGCAAAAAACTTTAAGATCTTTACTTTAAAAAGCCTTATTACTAAAAACTGACCTAATGGGCATGCTAAAACTTATGCTTGGTGCTATGACCAAACACAGCAAATTGTGTACAGTTAATTAAAAATGAAAAAGAGTTCTGTAGGTACAGGCAAATTACACAAATTACAAGATACACCCTATATGCACTATATTTTAAGTTTGTATATATATATTTTCAGTTACCTTGAATATCTAAAAAGTCTTCAGCTAATACAGGTGGTCCTTTGTCAATTGGTTTACCTGAACCATTAAATACTCTACCTGTAATATAGTTAGAAAAAGTGAAGATTAATGTACTTCATAAGTTTACACACAGCACCAGTTTATTATGTGTTTAGACCTGTCAAATTGCAATATACAGAAAAACCTCAATGTCCCCCAATAACTTTGCCTCCTTATTTATTGCCACAATTTTTTGAAGTCCCAGGGTATACTGTAAACATATTTATTTTCATGGTGTACTAAATTTCACTTATTTTCCGGCCTTTTCTTTTGCGTAAAAATTAATACCCAGCGAAAATTATAGTAATGCTTATTGTGTTATGATAGTGCATATTTCAAAACTGCGAAATTTTAACTACGCAGTAAGTCTCAATTTTCTATACCGCGAAAATAAATACAAACAAAATTGAATACGTTTACAGTATTTCATTTAAATTTTTCCCTCAAAAATCAACTTGACTTCTTGCCAACCCGTTTTAAACACCAAATTTGACTGAACAAATAGTGGCTATGAATCAAGGTTTGACTGTAATTATACATGTATAAGGTTGGGAGATGCTATACCATCTTTAAACTTTTAATAAATGACAGAAAATAATACCTATATAACTCTATGCTCCTCTCTCTCTCTCTCTCATTATTTTTATAAACATGATCTTAGTCATGAGTACTATATGTGAACAACTTATGGTCAAGGCTGAATTTTTGTATTTTGCTTCAAATTCAGTTAGCCTAATTCAAAAACTAATAAGACTAACTATAAAGTTACTTGATTTTGGCTGGTGGGCAGTCTTTTTGATTTTAACAACTTTGAGTTATTTCAATGAAATTCAAATTTGTAACTTGACCCTAGGGCTAATAGCCTGCAAATTAAAAGATAGTAGAACCCATACTCCTTTTTCACAATTAAAGTATTTAATTTGAAGTCATTCAATGTTGTTTCTTTTTAAATTTGAAAACTTGAACTGCTGTACAACTGGAAGTCTAAATCAGTTCTTTGTGTAACTCCAAAGTTAAAATCACACTCCTATGCGGTTCTACATTTTTGTAATTATTGAAGTATTACTTTAACTACAAATATAGAAGCACATTTTCCTTTTGTATACATTTACCTGCCATATCTTCTGATACAGGCATTCTTAAGATATCTCCTGTAAATTCACATAATGTATGTTTAGCATCTATACCGGAGGTCCCTTCAAATACCTGAAATATAATAACAAATGTGATGATAAGTGAATAAGATTTGTTTAGCATCTATACTGGAGGTCCCTTCAAATACCTGTAATAGTTTAACAAATGTGATGATTAATGAATAAGATTTGTTTAGCATCTATACTGGAGGTCCCTTCAAATACCTGAAATATAATAACAAATGTGATGATAAGTGAATAAGATTTGTTTAGCATCTATACTGGAGGTCCCTTCAAATACCTGAAATATAATAACAAATGTAATGATAAGTGAATAAGATTTGTTTAGCATCTATACTGGAGGTCCCTTCAAATACCTGTAATAGTTTAACAAATGTGATGATTAATGAATAAGATTTGTTTAGCATCTATACATGCAGAGGTTCCTTCAAATTCATGTACTATTATAACAAAAATGATATGATTGGTTGGTTGGTTGAATGTTGCTTAACGTCGCATCAGCAATTTTTCAGCTATTCGCGACGAGAACTATTTAATTAATCTCTATGGATAAATCTATGAACAATTTTTGTGTATGCATGTGAAGTGCGAGCGTGTTGTATGGTCTTCCTTGTACTAGCGCGCACTCAGGGCGACTTTATCGTGCTAGCCCACAGAGTCAGTACGCCGCAGACAAACGTACCACCCCCCCAGTCCATTATACTGATACCAGGTGAATCAGTAAAAGCCAACGACAAGGAAAATTCACTTTCCCACATGTGTTCCGAGTGGGACTCGAACTCACAGCGGTGAGAGACCCTGGATTTGAAGACTGACGCCTTATCCATTAGGCCACCGCGCCCTCCTAAAAAAATGACATGAGTCGACAAAATTGGGTTTAAAGTCACTGCCACGATACTTTTAGTTAACTCATACTCACATTGAGACTTCACCAGCTATGCTCCAAATTAAACTGGAATCTCAAAATTTCAGTATTTTCTATAACAAGAGGCCCAATATGGCTTGTATCGCTCACTTGGTGCCCATTAGCCAAAATCAAAACAAATTTTCTGTGGTGGACTTTACATGGAATTTGATGATGACAAGCCTTTTGGTTAATAAAAAGTCATTCATAGCATTTTCCATATAAGGTTACTGTGACCTTATATGAATGTCAAGGTCAAGCTCAAATCTATTTGCAATTTTTTTATTATTATTATTTTCAACCAATCAACTTTTGCAAATGAAACTATCATGCACTGCATAATATTTTCTCCAAGAAAAGGGAGACTACTCTGTCAAACTTATAGAAACCAACACACTGTTAACACACACCCTAATTATAATATCTAGTCAGCCAGGTGTACAAATTAAATATGGGAAATATAATAATTAAACCAGATGGAATAAAGAAGGAACTTCCAACTTAAATATTACATGGTAATGACAATTGTTATGTTGTATAAAAATTTTTAAATTTTCACGAAACAACTTAACAAAGTTACATATTAATTGCTGTATTGAAGTCACATTTAAGATCTCGTTTCCATCATAATGATATATTGAGAGGAACACACAAATTATAACTAAATTTTTAAGTTTTTATTCATATTTTCAACCTTTCCTGCATTAATTGGATTAATACTAAAATTTAAAGTTTTAACTCTATTTATTAAAACTAAACTTTGAGCTTTTTTTTCAAATTTATTAATTATTATTTATTTATTCATCATGTTTAAGGATTTTATTTTCGACCCTTGACTTTTTTCAAAATCTGAAAAGTCAAACTTACAAGTATGATGTCATTAGCTGATTGATATACACAGATTCATAAAACTAAACTTAAAAGCTAATTTTTTCAAATCTAATTAATTATTATTTATTTATTCATCATGTATAGGACCTTTATATGAACCTTGTCTTTCCAAGTCAGGTTGACTTTCTTCAAAATACATTTTGTATCAAAACTCAAACTATGTCCTTATAGCTAATTACTGTACAAACAGGTACAAGTTTGTTCGGAAAGTCACGCAGGAGCAAAATAAATCCATATTTCAGTTTGAAAAACATAATATATTGAAGAAATGAATATTTAAGTTTTTATCTTTAGGGTAAAATTCAGAATTTGCATGGTATATTTGAGTTAAATAAAATGTGATAAACAAAATCTAATTACGTAACTATTTCAAGGTGACTTTTATATGATACAGAAATAACAGCCTGGTCAGCGAATGTGCTTTAAATAGCTTGATTGTCAACAAGAAAACCCCACAACCATACACAAAGGAGGGAAGACAGATAAAGGGGTTACTTATCACAAGGATACTAAGGAATGTGTATATGACATGACTTATTTCCATCTCTCCGCCAGGAGAATCAGGCGGTATATATGTGTATATGACATATATAAAGATAACATATACCCAGATTTTGACATGCCACTCACAGCATTTTTCAATTTTCTGTTTTTTTCTTATTTTCACTTTTCAAAGTCTATCAATCCAAACTTTGTTTAATTACGAAATGATACTAGTAATACATAGTTTATTTAACTAAGTGAGTGAGTAATTGTGTTAAACACCAGTGAAGAATATTTCACTTATATCGAGGTGTCACCAGCTATAGGTCAAGGTGCAGAAATTTTGTCTGTGGGTTGAAATGATGGCATTATACTGCAGGGTTCTTTACTGTGCCATGCCTGCCTTTACACAGGATGTTGTTTATTTTAATTTTCTATCCGAAAGAACCGTGACTTTCATTTTAATGCTGAGTGCTTGGGCAAAGGACAGTCACTACCCACTGTCAAGTCTTGGGTCAGACCCAGACTGGGTTTGAAACAACGGCCCTCCCTTTACTGAGCCCATAACTCTACCAACTGAGCTACAACAGTGGTTTGGTAAAAGTAGTTTATTTTAGTTTCATTAAGCTTTGTGCAACCCGACCCAGGTACTCATTATCTTTTATTTTCTGGATTACTCAATTAATATAGAGCAACTTTATTTCTTTATTTGTTTCTGTGGGCATTCAAAAGAAAGAAAATAGAGAAATACATTATATTTATATATACTTTTTTTCAGGGGATTAACAGCATCTAAATTTAGCATCAATATTTAGGTAAAATTGACTACATTAATTTAAAGAATTTCCTATATCCATGTCAAAGTGATTGCAGTTTTTCTCTATTTTATACATGTGATTTGATTTTAAAGATTCAGGTATATACCAGATAGATAGTGTGTCCCCATTTATAAGATAAATTCCTATATAAGGTTATGTTGTAGGGTTTTATCAACTGAAGGAGCTTTATAATAACAGATAACACAGTTATAACTGGGTTACAACTACAATTATTTATCTAACTTATACCTATATTAGCTAACAAGTCATGAGAGGGTTTATTACTTTACCATGGAGCAGCAAAAAAGTCATCTACTAGAAAAGCAGACAAAGTGCTGCGTCGTAGTTGGGAAAAAAATAAATTTAAATTACCGTTGATTTCATACAGAATTACCGGTAGTTAAATTCACCGTTGTGGACGCCGTACAAAAATTGATCAAATTGAGTAATGGGTATTAACTTCCCAGTCAAGAATATTTCACTTTTATTGAGATGTCACCAACTATAGGTGAAGTGATAGACATTTTTACCTTTGCAGTATGCTAAGGGCAATGTGCAGGTAGGGTTCTTTAACGTGTCATGTCTACCATGACACGGGACCTCAGATATTATGGTCTATTGTGAAGAATCCAATGACTTTAATTTTAAATGCTAAGTGCTTGGCAAAAGAATAGTTACTACCTATTTTCAAGTCTTAGTCATACCTGGCCAGGGTTCAAACCTGCGGCCTCCTACATACCGAGCAAGAACTCTACCACTCAGCTACCGTTGTAGTATCATCATGCCCAGAGCACACATATAAGTGCTTTTCAATGTAAATAAGTAGACAAAACATAGCCTTCAAGCTTAGCTTAACATAAACTTGTTTTCCCTATACATCGATGCACTGGTGGACAATGAATATTTAATCAAACATCAAGTGGACAGGTCAATGTTGTCTCTCTCTCTCTCTCTCTCTCTCTCTCTCTCTCTCTCTCATTTCTGGTTTTTAAATGTAAAGTCGCCTGGCCAGATGCATAAAGAATAGGTGTTGACTGTAGCATGATATTTTCATGTTTTAATGTACAATATATATAATTAATGATTTTTTTATATAAATGTGACATGTTGTAAATGTCATTGCTTTCTATTATGTAACATCTCAAGATTAAAATTTAAAATTGAAATCTACTTTTAAATTAGAAGAAAATTCCTACTGTCTGTGTGACATCTACCAGCAACAAAAACAAAAAGGGGATCATGTTACAGTCAAAACTGTCTTCTAAGGCCACCCAAGAGAACCAGTTAAAGTGGCCTTTATATACAGGTTCATATAAAGATTCACTTGTACTTGGGATTCAATTCTACTGGCCTTAATAAGCAGGTGGCCTTTAAGGCAGATTGGTCTGTGCATATACACTAAAAGGGTTTAACTTCAGTGATAATGGAAAAATAACTCCAGATCTGCTAAACCAAAAATACACACCTGTATCTGGACGTTGCAGTTACCAATCATAGCACATGCACAATGCAAACATATTTGAACTTGATGTATATATTATCAAAAATAATCATAATATGTGTCACCCTTCAAAGAAATTGCTTGCATAGAGATGGTTAACTTGACAGGGTACATAGAACTATGTTTGAGAACCTGCTAGTGTACATAAACACATAAGATTTTCAGATGTATCAAAGGGAAGTAACTCACACATAGGGTAAGTATAGATACTGTAAGCAGACATGGCAACAATGTACACAAGTCATAAAGAAAAGAAGATTGACCAAACTAGTGTGGCTTTGATGGGTGATACAGATTTTGACAGGTTACATACGCCACCCCATGTACCCTGTCAGAAATTTATGTACCTAGAGCCACATGTAAATGGGTAATTTATAATTTCATACTTCTTAGCATTTTAACACCACTCATAGATATCTCTACCATACACTATATAAACTATATTTATATATGATTTACCTGTACAACGGCTTTAGAGCCACTGACTTCCAACACTTGACCACTACGTACACTGCCATCTGCTAAGGTTAATCTGACAATTTCAGCATATTTAGGAAACTACAAAACAAACAGAAGATCTGTCAGAGGAATAGCTAAACTTGTAAGGGTTAGCTCTGCAATTTGCCAATTTAGCGAATTGCTAATTTTTATAATTTCTGGCTCTAAAAGATAGATATTTGCTAATAGTTTTGCTTTTAAATTTGTATCAAGTTCCTTATTAGGCAGCCAAAGGTCACCAATATTCATAAACGAGTATGAAAAAGTAAAACAAGTGTTACAAACTGTTAATCAAGAACAATCTATACAGCAGACTAGAAGTTCTTCAGTGCTACATTTGAAGCATTTTTTGTCACTTTCAGTTTCCAGGTTTTCCCTGCTCTTTAACATATAAATTGAGTCCTAGTCACTGTTGAGTAATTTTTGGCTCAATTTTTTAAAGCCAGAGCTAACCCTTCTTATCTGCATATGTAAATCTTGAAATGAAAAAAAAATAAACTAAAACTATTCAAAATTTTGTCCATCAAAAAACCATTAATAAACAACCAATGGGGTTCGCCGCTGTACCACATGGTCAATATCTCGTAACGTTTGTGCGGAACATTTTGGAAAACGTCAACGTCACAAATTCCTGGAATAATATCGTTTTTACGGGGAAACGTCATTTGTACAATTCCATGTCCATTTACAGACACGTTAGAAGGTATCACGTTGTACAGCGGTGAACCCCATTGTGCATCAATAAAGCATTGCTTATCCCCTCCCTTTTATATCTGTCACAAGTATCTTAAAGAGTCTTGCTTTCATTTCTGAAAAACTTCTTATGTCAACTCTACCTACTAGTAAGATCCATCTATGTATGTATACACAAAGCTTCAAGATTGCAAAAGATAAACAACATATTTAAAAACTCAACAGAAAACTTTAACCTGGCCATTCAAGCATGGAATACGAGTCACAATGACCTACATTTAATTTGAGTTCTCCAGTGAATAAGTGGTTTAGAGCACCTGTTCGTGAACCTCACACCACTCACTGTACTGTCCTGGTTCAAATTACACTCAGGACATACCCTATTGTGATAAAATTTGTCAGTTCACTTGTCAGAGTTTGAAGGATTTCTCCAGGGCACTCTAGTAACTTCCAGCTTTATGAACTAAATAAATTGATCAGTTGATATTTCATTGGAGGATCGGTAAGAGAGAGAGAGAGAGAGAGAGAGAGAGAGAGATTCCATACCTTCACATCATCTAGAATTACCAAAGGACCGTTTACACCAGATACTGTTTTGTATGCTGAAAGTACAAAAAAATATCAAAGGTTAAATTCAAATACAGAAAAAATATGAAAAACTCAGAAAAATAATAATGCATAATATTATATACGGTACCGATGATTTTATTTTAATAGAAATCAACTGGAGTGTTCCGGTTCAATATAACCGTATACAGACCAGCGCTCCAGGGCTGATCCGGTATATTATTTCTGTATCGTTGTCCATGTTAAAATTTACACTTTCAACTTTTATTCCGCTATTGTATTTGCATAAATATGTCGTCTGTAAGTGAAAGGTTTGCCTATCTTAGTAAAGATGATTTGAGTAATATAACAGATGCCAATAACTATTTATTACAAGAAAGACATCGGTCCCAAGATTAAAAAAATAAGTATAACAGCATAAGTTTTAAATTTTGTCAGTCATAGTTAGTTTGTGTGAAAGTGTAGAGAGAATATGTAGCTTCTCTTTGGGAATATATAATATAACAAATAGTTCATGGCATTGCTGGGCCACATGCCAGTTTATGGACCAGGAAGTCATCCCTGTCATATGGCCTGCAATGCCATTAACTATTTGTTAATAATTATAAGCAAGCCATATGATATATAGCAGAGACCTAATTTTTATAGCCATGATAATCCATGAGGGTTTACAAGAATGTGAATGTTTGAAAGAGTTATGTATGGGATATTTAACCAAACTGTTACAAACCTTTTAGTTCATAATCATTAATATGACACCTGAGGCCAGTCCTGAACTGGCATACATGTCCATTGATTATTGGGAAACATACTAACAAAATAATAACAAGTTAATAGTGTCATCATGAACGATACTTCATGTTACAGGTGTATCATGTTATCATTTTTAATGTTTTTAGATTGCTAGATATTTTTCCTTCTCACTCTCTCTTTCTTTCTTTCTTTTACTGTTCAAGTTATGTCTAGTTTTTGAATTAATAGAAATTCAGTGTAATGTTCAGTAATATCAAAGGCATCCAATTATGATAAAGTTTTGGATTTACAACCAAACCCCTTTAAAATGCCAAAATTTGCCTGAACGAATGATGGCTATGAAAATTGAGGTTTTACTTATACTGATAACCTTAGAACATACATGTACAAAAACACAAAACCTGAACCAATTTGTCATTGGGAACAAAATGGCTTGAAAAATCCCTGAATTAATATATGCTGTCAACACACATACACATCCATTTATTGTTATTACTCTCGAGATGAAAATGTTTGGTTTTTTCATTATTATTCATAACCTAATGAAAAACAATAACTAATGAATCTAGTTTTGGACAAAAACAATCTGACAAATTCAAGTGATAAAAGATGTGATAGACATTTTTGTGAAAGGATTGACATCAGACTATCAAGCGTGGGCAAGATTTTGGTAACAGATAAAAGTATCAAATACTGATTTCATGATATATTATATCAGAAAATACAAGACAATATGGGACTGCAATAGAACTAACCATTATTGATTTATCAGAATTTCCATCAAAACCAATAAATATATATATATATATATATATATATATATATATAAATATATATACAGTTAAATCCAATACACATACATGTAAATGGTGACTGATGTTACTGGGTACTAGTATATAAATTAAACATCCAATAAAATATGTCAATATCAGGATTATTATGGGTATATACATGTATACATGTAGAATGCAGTAGTGAGGTTGTGGGTTCGATCCCCGGCCGGGTCTGACGCAAGACACGAAAGTGGGTAGTGACTGTTCTTTGGCCAAGCACTCGGCATTATGAAATGAAAGTCACAGTTCTTTCGAATGGGAACTTAAAATAAACAAGGTCCTGTGTCAAGCTGGGCTTGGCACACTAAAGAGCCCTGCTGAATAATGCCCACAGTGCAATGCACAAGCAAAATTTCTGCACATTTGCCTATAACTGATGATGTCTGGATATAAGTGAAATATTCTTGACTGGGACGTTAAACACCATTACTCAACTCGACTCAATACTGTTATAGTACTAATTATCTTCTTTTTATCATTTAAAAACTCAAAAATGTTTTTTAATAATGATAAACCAATAATTTTTATGGAGTATTTATCTACTATAACTGACAACACATTCCTACACATAATGGCAAAAAAGAAATCTACTGATCAATAATTTATCTGAATACTGCAGCAGGTTGTTCAATTAATTTCCAGCCGTCCAAGGATACTTTTTAATATACCAGTAGTATACCGGTAACTGCTATGGGAAAATCTGTACGAGGACCTTATATGACTGATTACCATATATTCAATAAGTCTTAAGATCTTAAGTCTGAGTAGTCTATAAGGGTCATTATGAACACAAAGTACTTGACCACTAATGGTAAGAATTATAAAACCCAAAACAAACGCAAGTTTTATCTACTGGTACTTTATATATGATAACACAAATTAGTAAAAATATATTCTTCTAATAATTGATAAATCAATAAACCCTACATCTATATCTGTTTATACTGCAGCTATTTGTTCTATTAAAAACTATCAGCTTTCTGAGGGTATTTTTCTAATGATTAATCTGAATACTGCAGCAGGTTGTTCAATTAATTTCCAGCTGTCTAAGGATACTTTTTAATATACCGGTAGTATACCAGTAACTGCTATGGGAAAATCTGTACGAGGACCTTATATGACTGATTACCATATATTCAATAAGTCTTAAGAAAGGCATAAGTAGTCTATAAGGGCCATTATGAACACAAAGTACATGAATGGTAAGAAAAGCCAAAACAAATCTACCGGTACTTTATATGATAACACAAATTAGCAAAATTAGATTCCTTTAATAAAAAATAAATCAATATCCTCTACATATACATCTGTAAATATTGCAGCAATTTGTTCAATTAATTTTCAAGTTGTCCAAGGATATTTTTCTATATAATTGCCATAGGGAATTCTTTATAATAATGTTGTTATCTTAAGAGCTATGGCTCTCCAAAGTTTTGCTCGCTTCATATGTGAAAGACCAGGGTTCGAACCCCAGTCAGGTTTGACCAAGACTTGAAATAGGTAGTGACTGTTCTTTTTTTGCAAGCAATAAGTATTCAAAAATGAAAGTAACTGGGTCATTCAGATGTAACCTTAGAAACTGATGTCCCGTGTCACGGCAGGCATAGCATGTTAATTATGAACCCTCCCTTCACACTGCCCCGAGCACACTGCAAAGGTAGAAATTTCTGTAATTTTTACATTTTGATATAAGTGAAATATTCTTGACTGATATGTAAAACCCCATTCAACCAATCAATCCCTTAAGTATTGAGCATTTTGATTATAGATGACAAAATGTGACCAAAATGACAACTATAATTAAATACACAAGGAAAGTGGTGTTAACAGTGTCATTAATCGACAAAGATCCAGACCTCAGCATATTATGTTTGAGTCAAGTCAAGAAGACCCTGTGTCACGGGAATTCAAACAGAATAAAGACCTTTGTAACTAGTCAATTTAACACATAGAATATACAGTACAGATCTGTCCAAAGTTTATCACTGAGCTAACGAAAAAGGACTCTAAACACGGCTGCTGAGTTGCCAAGATATGGATAGCTACTGACCGAAAAGCTGCCGAAAAATAAATAGCAGTTATCAATAAATAGCTAACATGGATGAGCTGCTGATTGGACACTAATTTGTTAGCTTAGTGTTCAATTTTGACAGGTCTGTAATGTATAATATAATGGGGAATAATGAATACAGGATTGCATTTGACTTCAGATACCAGTAGCAGCTAGTTATGATGATTCTGACATTAGTCAGTAGCCAATTGCAGCTAGGTATGATGATTCTGACATTAGTAATAACTATTTAATGACAAATGACAGAACAAGTTCTATTACATTTACAACCCACTTTACATAAGTAGAGTTAACAGCTTCCGGGATACAACAAGAGAATTTGGCTTAATGAACGTTTCCAGAGAAATCAATGTTCCTAAAAATGTTCAAAGAATAAGTATTATAATGATAAAAATGAATATGACTATGAATATTGAGGTATCTGTGGCCAAATGGTTAAGAACTGGGCTGCATGAAATGGCATTGTTTACAAGTTTTATCCAAAAGTATCCATCCAACATTTTAAAATATATATAAATTGAAAACATTTTTATGTAATGTTTTGGAGATCGATACAATTTATCATTGCTTTGCAGTAGAAAAAAGAAGAGAACAAAATCTCAACTTTTATGAGGGGGTCACCTTCTCTACATCCATAAAGCTTGACTTTACTTGTAGTTAAACCTTATATGGTAAACAGCCTAAACAGGAAAGGTGTCCGAGACTGAATTTAACCAACAATTTCAAACTGGTGACATATTTAATGGGGCCTTAGTGGCCTAAAACCTACATTAGTGAAAGAAACATGACAGGGGGCCTAAACTCCCAATTAGTCCAACCATACAGGTGTCAAATTTACTTATGCCTTTAGGTGGTCAAGTAGTCTAAAGCACAAGCATAGAGATCACAGTGCTTCTCACTGCCTATGTTCAAATCCTGCCCAGACCAGCTAGATCTTAGTGCGAGAAATTTTGTCAGTTTGTCTGAAATTTAGAAGTTTTCTCCAAATACTCTACTTTCCCTGACCATCCCAGAACAGACATATAGGTGCAATTAAAATACCATTTTTCCATTCCACTCCACTCCACTCAACTAATGTTTGCTTCATAAAAAGTACCGGTACCAAGTCCAGCATAAAAAAATAAATATTTCAACCAAAGGAAAAAATCTACAGTACTCAGGGACATGAGGGTTATGTTGAAATGAATTTTGTTCCATTATACATTGTATATCTATTGTCATTGACAGTTAGTCAATACCTACCAGTATATAGAATATCAGTAATTTTAAACTCTTAAGCAATATTCTAAGAATACTAGCAATTTAATCTCTAAGGCTTCTATACTTTGAAACAAGATTTATTTTCCTCCAACCCTACCTAACACACGAGAATCTGTACATATGAGAAGCAAGAAAAATCTATAATAGAAATCAATTGTTATTTCTGGTGTTTGCACAATCACATAATTATATGAATCTTAGAAAGGGAATATCTCTCCAAACACTAGATCGAAGACAAACCATCACTAACAGTCTGTCTTCATAAAACAACCAGCATTCTAATGTTGTACATGTATAATTTACATTACATATATACACATTTACATGCTAAATGCCATTATTGAGGAGTGGAGTTTTACACCCCAGTCAAGATGCTTTATATTGAGGTGGTCAATTTTTGGATGGTAGAGGAAACCAGTATTCCCAGAAATCCCGAGTGGGATTTGAACTTAGGCAGAGAAAGGTGTGCCAGTATTGAAATTTAATCTAGGTTTTGGAGAAACTACCTCTTTTTAAAATGGGGAAGCATATGACAAGTGCCAAGGAAATCATTGGGGCAACCTATCTTATGGGTCACATATGTGCAACATACTACAAAATTCTTCAGATAGTGAATAAAAACATATTTGTAAGTGTTGTTATTAATATTACATGTAGCTAGCTTATATATTATAAAATACATGCATAGTAAAACAATAGAATTGTTACATAAAGCTTCCATATAGTGAATGGTTAGATGTACATCTCCAATCATTCTGCAAATCATAATGGTAAGCTATTTATTTACTCTGGTCCACTAAACAGTTTTCTTTACCTGTTATTTTATTTTTTAAATTACATTATATTTAGATCTATGAAATGCCACCAGATAGCTCACCAGCATCAATGCATCATTTCATAGAAGTTGCAACATAAATTAACTTAATTCTTAACAATGGATGCTGAGAGACACTGAGGGTATGGCATGCACTTCATGCAGGTGAGCGAAAATGGGAATTTTTTGTGACACTATAATCAAGAGACTTTGTTTAAAGAAGGGGAGTCCCTCAGAATTACCAGTCAACATTTTAGTATTTACTATTGGTATTGGGTATACCATGATCAAATTAAGATTGATTTTTTTTTTTACAAAAATGAGAAATGTATAGAATTTACTCATGTTTTTACCAATTAAATACCAAAATAAATTACATAATATCAACTTCACAAAAGAAAATTACATGTGATAAAAAAGAAGAAATTAATTCAATGATTTGTTTTTTTCTCTGTTGAAGATACATAACTGAATCATACTGTGGACATTTTATCAATGTAAAGAGAATAATCTAAAATAAATAGTATGGATAATTATTTTAAAAAAAATAGAAAATATTTGATTTTGACATCTAGTTAGAAATGACAACTCTACATGAAAACAAAAAAAGAAATGCAAACATAGAAAATTTGATTTCATTTACTACAATTATAGAGTCTAAAGTTTTTAATGATGCATTGATTTCTGCTCATAGAAAGATTTCATACACCCTCTGGTGAAAAAATACTGATCATTATAATGAAAGTACATTATTAAATTATATGCATGTATATGTATACCAATTTGTAATGGAATTGAGTTGTTTTCTAGATGTTTAGGGAAACCTGTTTATACAGGCCATCAAAGAAACCTGTCGTTTTATGCCCAGTCAGTCCTTAAGTAACTTTGGTTAAGGCAGGTGATATTTTTGGTCAAAGTTTAGGTTTTGACTTATTGTATTTGGTTCTACTAAGAATTCAGTATTAACATGATTTTTATTATTTAGGGGTCATATGTAGACAGAGTTATACAGTGTGTAATAGAAATTTCCCTTTTTAGATCCTCAATTTAAAATAAAAGATTAAGTGCTATTAACACAAATTATAAGGAAATTCCTGTTAGATAAGTTGTTGTGATTTATAATATCATCACTTTAGATTGTGAGGTAGTACACAGTACATTATATCATGATAGTATATGCAGGTATACAACCTAGGGACAAACTTAGTCCCTTGGGATTTAAGTTATAGGAGTCTTGTGTACATAAAAGAACCTTTCTGGAAAAGACCAAATATACTGAATTTACAACAATTATTTAACAGTCAAGATTAAGATACACTTATTAATCTCAGTAAATACATGTACATAAAAAAGGTCTAAAATGTTTTAGTTGAATTTCGGACAATGCACATACACTTATTACTGGAAAATATGTTTTTCTTTTTATTATTTCTTTCCAGTAACCTTTGATGTAAACTTATATGATATACAGTATTATAAACAATGTGGAACTATGTATTTATATTTAATGTTTGTATGTATGAAATGTATATTTATTGTAAACATTGTGATGCAGGCATTGGATTCTATATATTATATGTAAATATACCTCTTACCTCTTGTACCACCTCTGGTGGTTTAGAGTGAATAAAGTTTGAATTGAATTGTGTTAAAAGTACATGAAGGGTCTCGGCTCAATCTCAAGAAAGAGTTCTATTTGTACCCTTTACTAAAATTTAATTTTGACTGAAAAAGCCTTCACGCCATTTTAAACTTTTTAAAAATTATTTTTGTTTATATTTATATATATATATATATCATAATTAAATGAATGTGAAAGGAAGAATTACCCAAAAAAATTTTGGATTTAGGAATGGAAGCAATTTTTACAAATTTATAAAATTGGTAAATTCCGTAGGATAAATTATAAATTATTTTTACTGACATTAATCATACCAATTTAATTGTTTCAATAACACCTGCAACCTTCTCATTTATCAAAATCCATCAATAATTTTTTTTTTTTCAAATTTTATAAATTTACAAACATATACTACAATTCTTTAGACCTCTCTTGAAATCTACAGACAAAATTGAAGTTTTTTTATGAATTCGAAAGTAAGTGGTCAGCATAATTACATGATCACAAATTGCCATGGTAACCTTAAACAAGGAAGTAGTACAGTAAATTATTTGATTGATGACATTTTCCTATCTGATGTAGATCATCGCCCTCCCACACCAGTACTACTCTAAATACAAATGTACGCCATGACCAGAGGGCAATAGTGATGCAAAATCAAGGTTGGTCTTCCATAGCATTCTATGTTCCCTAATCTGTTATATTTGTGACATGACTAAATGCCATTATTTTTGAAAAAAAAAGTTAGCAACATTTAATGTGTTTTGAAGAGTGAAAATAAATCCCAATAAATTTTTCCCACAAATTACATCCAATCAATTATGACCATTAATAAAGAAATTAAATTTCTTTTAACTACACTGACTAACTGGGGGAAGGATCCCTTAAAAAAAAAAAAAAACAAAACAGTGCTTGTGTAAATATTGCCATAAAAACATTAAGGCAAGCATGAAACATTAAGAGGCCAAGTTAAATTAATACTTTGAGACCTAGAAAAGTCTGAACTATGTTAGCAGAAGCACACATCTGTTTGGCTATGGCCTAAGAAATCTAAGTTGAATGTGATTCAAATAACTGTATGTAATTAACTATTAGAAGAAATATAGTATTAAAAAATATGTTTTCTTAAAAGTGTTAAGTTATAAAATATTCAAATTCACCCCTTTAATGGTTCTTTATACAGTCAAACCTGTCTATAAAGGCCACTCAAGGGAACCAGTAATAGTGGCCTTAATGGGCAGTTAGTCTTTACAAGTATATAAAGGTTCAAATAATATGAATAAAGAACAATCAGGGTACAATTCTGCTGGCTTTATAAGCAGGTGGCCCTAATATAGAGGTGGCCTTTAAAGGCACTGGTTGGACTGTATATTGCAAAGGCCCTGATCTCAGACCCAATACATGCACATAAAACTTTGGGGTAAGAAGTTATTCCATATTTATAATAATTTATGTACCATACATAAAAGCAGAGAGATAGTAAGATAACTGGCTTAACAACCAGACAATTCACAAACCTTACTTATGACTTTTAACTTAAACACCAGTACATAGAGACATCAGATTGTCTTATTTCATAAATTTATCATCTAGAGAGAATAAGTAGATGAAATATTTCTCCAGTCATTTCTCTGTTTACATTTACAATGTCACACTAGGACAGAACTTCCATTTGACCTCTAAAATTATATTTTTGACTCTTCAAAAAATAAATATGAATAAATTAATCTAGACTTTTAAAAGGAAGAAACTGTTGTTATAAAAGGCTTGGCAGGGATGAAGCTTAACTATATATATTTACTGATCCTGTAAATTTGTGTGTTGCACAGATATTTAGTGTTAATTTTAGGATTTTTCAGGGGTGGGGTGCGTGGGTGGGTAGGGTCATTTTCAAAAACCATCCTCTTAAAACAACACAACAATTATGTAACATTAATATTTCTGCATTCATGTAATGTTGAATATGGCCCCAAAGGCCTTAACATGGGGTCATTTAGCAAAATAAGGTATCAATGGCCCTATGGCCCTTACTGGAAGGAACACTGGATATCCCATATACCTATGACTATATGTGTAACACTTTCAGGCATCATGCTTATATCCTCAATAGTCTCCTTAGTAAACCTTTATAATCAGAATTAATTCTTCTTGAAACTCACCAAGAAGTAAAACAAATTTTGAAGATTAAAATAAAACACACGGTACTAGTACCTCAGACATGATGCTTCTCAAACAAAAGTATTAAAACAAGCATGCCTTTATCGAGAACATGCACATTCACCAAATCATTATGCCCACATAAACACAAAGTATGGAAGGAATACCAGGAAATGGAAATGTTATCATGACAAAGGGCCTTCATAGTAAGTCATTAAGAAATAGGTTACAAAACTGGGTAAACCTTAGGGCTGTGACGGGTAGAGAATTCTGTACCCGGGTACCCGAACTCTTATACCCGACCCGGTACCGAGTACCCGATGCTTTTCAACTTCCACAAATTTCAATTAAGAATCTATTTCACAAACCGTGAATAAGTAACCAGAATAAACAAATATTATTAAATAAATGATTATTAATCTATATAGACAATTTTCCCGTAAACAAATGCAGTAAATTGCAGATAAATCGGCATCTTGTATTTTTATTATAGACTAATATAGTAACCCATCGTGAATCCCGGCTCTCCATGATGAAACCTTAACTACGCATGCGCAATGCTTATACGAGTTACACTTCAAAGGTTTTGTCTTGCAAGCTAGGTTAAATAGAATCAATAACTGTCATTGTTTTGTTAATGTTATTAAATAAAGTAATTTCCAAATTTCCGATTTTCTTTCGGTCATGTTTAAAGTTGCTTAGAGTGGTTCCCCGATAACCAATATCACCATTCGGAACCATATATCGTATTATTGAGTTGAATGTAGTTCCTCAAGGTGTTCTGATACTTACCTCGTGTGTCACAAACTGACAGAAGTATAAACAATGTTCACGGTTACTGACATGTCGTGTCATTTTGAATGAAAGTCAGGAGTTTAATTGAACTTATATACATTTTATTTTAGGTCTATAACAATGATACATGTTTTAACGGGTAACGGGTAAACAATTTGTTACCCGGGTACAGTCATTACCCTAACCGTGAACGGGTACCCGGGTACTCGTCACAGCCCTAGTAAACCTTAAAAAGAATTTCATGGTCTATGCATAGCAACATTATAGTAATGCAATACAAACTTTCAACAAAACGTGCATATACTGGATAAACCTTGTTATAATGCCCCCCCTCAATAACTTTACCACGTTGCTTATCGCCACAGTATTTTGAAGTCTCAAAAATCTATTTCTCATGTTTTTCTTTACAAGTCCCCATCAAGTTATCATCAAACCTATTTATACTGGCAAAATTTGAAAACAAACGACGACAATGAATTAAGGTTTTACTGTAATGGATTTAAACACATTTTTCGTTTATGGTGAAACTAGAAGAGTAAAACTATGTATTGATCTGTTAGATGAACATCCACAAAAAAGCAGGATAAGACAATAAAGCTAGAGAGCATCCCAAGTTTTTGGGTTTCCATTAAAACATTCAATATTTCAATGCATGTGGACTGAGGATGAAATAGGGGACCATTTATGCACTATAGGTAAGTGGTCTACCAACTGAGCAACACAAATTCAGCTACATTCCTCTGCTGTAATTTTTCATTCCCCACAGTCTCCCAAATTCCCTCAGATTGACTTAACATGGCCACAACATTGCTAATCCATCGCTTCTTGTTGTCACGCCACTAAACTGTAACAGGAACTGAGGAAGGAGAAAAAATGCAGGGTCAGACTGGGGATCAAACCCGTGACCTTCTGCACTACAGGTGAGAATTCTACTAAATGAGTTACCTAAACTGCTACACAGTACGTTTTCTAGATTTAATCAAAGACCTCCACATAATTTCTTTCTATTTTCCATCATAATAATTTGTTCCTGAATAATTTATTGTAGGTCATATATAACTTGCAAGTATATGGGGTATTAACTGAAGTTTATGTTGTTAACACCTCTCACTATATGTAATCGTAAATCAAAATCTGTGATACAGTTCATTTAATAAACGAGAAATGGAGTAAAACTTCAAAGCACAGATTCATTATTATTTTAGAATTTCATAATTTTTCTCCCTATTCAACATGTTCAACGAGGAATAAATCACAGGGGGGGTTTTGCACCTGAACTGTTTACCAAAACTTTAATTATATGTTAATTCATAATTAGATAATTGGTTAAAAACCTGACATTTAAAAACATATTTCTTACGACATGCACACTCCCACACCAAGATAGCCATATAGAAATCATCATGTAGACAGTGTCAAAGAAGATCCGGCACCCTGTACCGGCCGATTAATCTTTAGTTATTTTCAAAAGTAAGGCATAATTTGCCGAATTAGGTATTTCACGGATTACTTACTTGTTCTAGGTTGTGATATATAATCTCTCGTTATTGCTAATTTGTGTGTATTCAAAGCAGAAATGTCATTTAATGGCCCGTTCAGCGAGCTCATATTGATCTTCGCCATCTTGGAAGTAATGATCATGTGACGTTTCTTGTCACGAGCACTCTGATATAAGGGAGATAACTCTGGGATTGCTCATAATAACTGAGCTCACGGAATTCCAAAGGCTATTATTGTCGCTGAACATTTACACAATAAAATAAAATAAAATAAAATAAAATAAAATAAAATAAAATAAAATAAAATAAAATAAAATAAAATAAAATAAATAAATATTTTTTTAATAAAGAAGTTGATAGTAAATTGTTCTTAGACACCCTAAAATCAACAACGTGTTTCAATTACAACTCTGTTAGACATGCTAAAAAACTGACTAAAAATTAACTTGGCAGTGGAATTTTAAAGTTCTTTTACAGAAAGTATTAGGATTGCCATGGATAGATATGGCGATGACATTCACACTATCAATAATAATCTTGCTATATATTTGAGTATGGCCAGTCAAGTCAAGTGAAAAACATGATTTGTTCTATTACTTATTACGCACCAACCCATGACTTGGCGATCATGATTCGATCCACTGACCCACCCTGGTTGGTTACCTCAGAGACATATGTTACCTGCATTTGAATCATGTGATTTTCAGGCTGATCAATCAATTCTGTAAATTTTTCTGGAATGGTTCATCCAGATGAATTTTGAATATCATGGCCCAGCTACTCGTCTTGAATGTGAAAATTGATAGAAAGTGTACTTGAAATTAACCCTAACCCCATCTGGTTTATGGAAGCGTATTTGTGCATATTGAAGATTGAATGTTTGAATTTTTGGTATCAATGGATGAAGAATTGAATATACTTTGTCTTGAATGTGAAAATGATAGAATTTGTACTTGAACATATACCGCTAATTAACCCCCACGCGGCCCACCCCACCTGGTTTGTGGAAGCGTATGTGTGCGTATTAAAACTTGAATATTTGAATATTTAGTATAAAAAGATGCAGAATTGTAAATATACTTCATCGTGAGATACTTGAATTTTAACATCTTTAAAATAAATATTCAGCTACTCGTGTTGAATGTTAAAAATGATAGAAAATGTACTTGAACTCTATCATCTACCCCCCCCCCCCCCCGGTTTGTGGAAGTGTATTTGCGCGTATTGAAGTTTGAATGTTTGGTATCAATGTGTGCATTGAATATACTTCATCATAATATATTTGAAATTTGAATATCTTAAAAATAAATACCCAGCTTCTTGTCTTGAATGTGAAAATGATAGAATTTGTACTTCAACCTACCCCTAACCCCACCCGGTTTGTAGTAGCGTATGTGTGCGTATTAAAACTTGAATAATTAAAGATGCAGAATTGTGTATAGTTCATCGTGCTATACTTGAATTTTGAATATCTTAAAAAAGTACCCAGGTACTCGTCCTTAATGTGAAAAAATGATAGAAAATGTACTTGAACCCTAACCCCATCTGGTTTGTGGAAGTATATAGGATATTTTGTATCAATGCGTGCAGAATTGAATATACTTCATCATAATATATTTGAAATTTGAAAATCTTAAAAATAAATACCCAGCTTCTTGTCTTGAATGTGAAAATGATAGAATTTGTATTTGAACCTAAATGTACACCTAAACCCACCCGGTTTGTGGAAGCGTATGTGTGCGTATTGAGGCTTGAATATTTGAATATTTTGTTTTTAAAGATGCAGGATTGTATATAGTTCATCATGACATACTTGAATTTTAAACATCTTAAAAAATACCCAGATACTCGTCCTTAATGTGAAAAATGATAGAAAATGTACTTGAACCCTAACCCCATCTGGTTTGTGGAAGTATATATAGTTCATCATGACATACTCTTAAAAACAAATGTCTAGCTACTTGAATGTTAGGTAGATATAAAAAAAATATAAGGAATACTTAGGTATTGATCATTAAGTAGCTTAGGTAGTAATTGCTTATATATAGATGATACTTTTACAAAGTAATCAGCCGTTTTTCTAACAAGTAATTATATATAACTGGCTACTGGTAGCTTACTATTCTTACACAAGTAACTGGCTACTAGTAGCTAACGTTTCTTGTACAAGTACATGTAGCCAGCTACTAGTAGCTAGTTACAAGTAGCTCTAAAAATGTACCAATCTGGACAAATAGTCAGCCCGTGTCTTGTTTAAGGTTCTTGTTTGCTTTGCCAATTACCATGTACACATTTTCAGCTTTATTTTCAGTCCAATTCTGATGGGGATATTGTACTTTCTGTTAAAATTGGGACGGTACATTTAACCGATAAATCACGACACATACAGTACAGGCCTGTCGAAAGTTTAACAGTGAGCTAACGAGAAAATGTCGAGATATGGACAGTTATTGGCCAAAAAGCTATTGAAAGGGTAGATGACAGCTGCTAAATTGTCGGTCGAGTTAGGCCAAAAAGATATTCTAATCGGTCATTAATTCATAAACTTACTTTTGACAGGTCTGTACTGTTAGTCGATAAAACTTAAGAAATAGGTTAGCTATAAAGTCTAGATAAGTAACTTCAAATCGGTTAAACACACAGAAACAGAAACCATGGCGGTGACATTCTTAATATGTCTTCTCTCAGTGTGTTTTGCAGTTTCTGCGCAAAGTATGCATCTCTCTCTCTCTCTCTCTCTCTCTCTCTCTCTCTCTCTCTCTCTCTCTCTGCAGATGCAAATGGGTTTTCTTTCTACATCCTCCAAAATAATAATAAGTAATTAGTTTTTAATATTTGCGATATACATATAATTTCTTTGTCGATTTTTCACCCATCCACTTCTATACATTTTGCAGTCAGAAGCATTAACACTCCAGACAGTCTTTTCTATTCTTATTAAATACTAAAAGTAATAAATAATAATACGCGACAACATATTTCTTGTCATGCAATAAACAGTTGTGACCACAGGGATCAGATTCATTATAAAATGAAAAAACAAAATACCTTCTTTTTATATACATGTACCATGTTGTTGGTTTGTGTGTGTGTGTGTGTGTGTGTGTGTGTGTGTGCGTGTGAGTGTGTGTGTGTGTGTGTTTAAATGTAATTAATCTGACCACTGTGACTTTAACGTGCTAAACGACCTCATTCAAAATTACCACATGACACAGTTTTGACTCCAAATGATTTTATAATGTCTTTTGTTAATTATCAGATTGTCCAAATGGATTCACTACCAACGGTGACAAATGTTTCAAAGTTTATACAATGTCCAAATCATGGTCTGATGCAATGGTAAGTCTAAGTTATTTGATGGCCAGACAGTTAATTGTTCCCAAACATATAATTGCTTACAAATCTGGTTAACCGGCAAGACTAGGAAACGTCTAGCCGCTTATCGTGTATGCCGAACTCAATTTTATAGGAAAACGCTACACTTGGCTGTAAACTTCCATCCATGTATGGAATAAATATTTTTAACATAGCGATATCTCTTTTATCACTTAATTATTTTAACACAACTAGATCTTTTTGCGCTTTCTTGTATTGATTACCAAAAAATAATTAGTGAGGCGTCATGCAGTTCCAGTAAACAGGTTTCGAAAATAATCGAAAAACTGTGTCCAATGCTCTAGTGTTTTCGTAGGACTATAACTGTCATATTTATTTTTCTTTCTACCGCTACACGTGGTTCTGTTTATTGTTTAGAACACGTGTAAAAGTGTAAGTCAAGGAATATTGGCGAAGATGGAGAATGATGATGACAAAACAAGTCTGGTCTCTCTGACACAAAACATACAAGGTAGCTATTACAATTATACGTTTTCAGTTTTGATTTCATTTTATCGAGTGTTTATAAACTGATTTTGAATCTTATGATGTTTGGTTGTTTGAGCATTGTTATCGCTGATTCTAAAGTCCATTCCCCAGCTTAGGTTTTTGGTAAAAACCAAACACAAATATACCGTGTTCAGGTTTTGAATAAAAATCAAACAAAAACATACCGGCTAATGTCCAAATCACAATCTCAAAAACCGGCAAATTAACTTAACTGGTGAATATCCAACAAGGAAGAGAGCTAGCTAGCTGCACTCGCTACACGTGCAAACAAAATTGAGAACGGAAGAAACATGGAATCGAAATTTCACTACTTCGTCGTTAACATATTACTTCTGGAATTGTTTTGGTTTCCAATGGTATAAATCAACATTTACACGTTTCTGACCCATTGGGTTTTTCGATTTACTTGGTCCTACAACTAACGCAAGCACTCTACATGTACTTCGTGAATACTGTCTTTCTGTTGTGCCTGCATTTTATTGTTTTGAGGTGAAGTGTTACGAAAAACTTGCACATGCATATTTTTGTTTAAAATTTGCTTACAGAACTGCCTTACTGACAAGTAGGTCTAGTCAGTAACCCGGCGAATGGGTTGGAAGAAGCCGTTCATTTATAATTTGGACTGACAATTGTTATTCATACTTGCATCGATAACGAAAAAAAAATCATTTCTTATATTTACAACTTTTAATTTTCAAAAATCGAAAAATACGCAATACTGTGTGTGTATTTCGAAACATTTAATTTTTATTCTGCTTGACACCCTTGTCGGTAAAAATGTCAGCGTCCACATTAATAAACGATAACAAAAATGGTTCTTTCACTGACCGTACGTTTTAATGGTATTACTTAAAAAATCCCACTTTCATTTTAAAATTAAATGTACATTGATTGAATGTTGAATTTGGTAACACTCCTGGTTGTATTGCTGCCACTGCCTCTAGAATGGAAGTCTCCCAGTCCATTTGACAGTCAATCTCTGTGTTTCATTTGAGTTTCCCACTTCCCACTTTCTTTTCAATTCTTTTATAATGTTTTTTACAAATGTATTTTGGGTCTGTTCTCATTAACAACTTGAACCATTGTTGTACGGTATTCTTCGTTAAATGTATGATGCTTGAATACACATACTATCCAGCACCAATTTCATTTTTCCTCTCTCTCAATCTATTTTATATTAAATTCCAGCTCATGGGACTTTAACACTATCCACTGGAAATGATTACCATTATCATTACATGGCAGACCAAGGCCTGAGTGTCACGGGCAAAACATCGATAACATTTGAAGTCATGGCCTGCAATGACGCACATATTGCCTTATCCGAAACCAAAGGAGATGACAGCCATAATACGTACGAGATTGTCATCGGTGGCTGGGCGGATTCCCAATCAGTGATAAGAACATTTAAACAAGGCCCACACATGGACACAGCGGCCCACCAGAACCACCCCGTAGACTGCCATAAATATATGCCTTTCTGGATCAGTTGGTCTAATGGAGTAATTACAGTTGGTAAAGGAAATACTGTCGGACAAAATACCTTCATGACCTGGAAAGATCCACATCCACACCCTGTTAACTACGTTGCCTTCGCCACTGGTTTTGGATCGACCGGGAAGTGGAAATTCCCATTAGGTATAGATTTTTAAGAGAAATACTTATACGTTTAATTCCAATTTTTTACTTATTAGATTTTTAATGTTTTAATGTGTATTGCTGGAACTTCAAATGGGTGAATGGAACATCAAGTTAACCAAGATATTCCAAACGCGTATTTCTAAATACTAGGATATACGAGTTACTGATACAGTGGATGGGACCATACAAAAGGATGGCCGTAGATAGGAACGAATTATAACCGAGACAAAATAGAACCGCCGAAATGTAGAGGGTTCGGAGTCAGGCTCCCCCGGAATATTTGTAAAAAGCATTAAATGGTTGAATTCCGGGGTTACCTGAACCTGATTCTTGCTGTTCATTCCATGTTCATAAACATAACATAAAAATTTGCATATACACTGAGCAAATTAAATAACTCAAGTTTCACTGGAGATTTTCTTTAAGTTAGTCGTCAACAAAAAAGGATTGCCTCGTTTGTCTCATAGTAAGTTCCTACTTACTAGGCTGAAATTAAAATACAACAAATATTTCTTTCAATAGGTACAAATGTTCCAGCAAAGTTTTGGCTAGGAGGGAAGTTTACATCTAGTTCGTGGAAATGGGCACCAGAGATGACAGAATTGGATTACACAAACTGGGGGACATCCCAGCCAGATGCCTCACAGACCAAACCATGTTTGTTAATGGATGGTGGACAAGGTCTAAAATGGTACAGTGAGGATTGCAACACACTTCATTACTTTGTGTGTCAAACAGTTGTACCCAACCCGATAATTGGACGATAAAAACCACTTATAGGTAAACAACTTTGACCTGCCTGCTTGACCTTTTAATTTAAATATTTCTTGTGGACGAGTGCATTTATTTTAAGAATCACTAAGGTTTATTTTGTCTACATAAAACAAACACTTATCATGTACCTTGAGTACATACTATTAACAATGAATCCTACTACTACCCATTTATTGGGTGGATCCTTTATATGATTATTCCTAATGAAAGGTCAAATGGACAGGTCAATGCTGTTTGCATATACGTGTGATTTATTTGCGATAGTGTTTTTTCACTGTTTTTTCGCACCCCGTCCTCTCGATATAGCTCATTAGAGTCTACCCCTATTGCATCATGGATATTGTGGGATTGAGTAATGGTGTATTACGCCATTCTAGAGTATATTATGTACATGCATATCTCGGCGATTAGTTCATTCTTGAATCACAGGGGAACCAACCACACGCTAATCGAACTAGCGAACTTTTACACACTAAGATCTGTACAGTATTATTCGAACCTATAGACGATGTGAGGCATTGTGATCCACAAGTCATTTGACAGCTGGGGTGCCGACATCAAGAAAACCAGCAAATCCCTGGTCATTGAGAAAGACTCAGTCATTCACGCGTATCATGTTGATTTTCAGAAAAATTGTGTCTTTAAGAGTTAAAGATTTATGAATGAACTCAACAATGAATAGTATTAGGACGGAGCAACATTTGTAAAATATGCAAACCGAAATTTCAACAAGAGTCTTCTTGGCGATTTGTGTAACGCAAGCGCAGCCCAGATCAAAATATCCCCGAGTGTGGTCTTCAACATCATTATTCCACCTGACTCAAAATAGCTAACATTTTATTCTATTACACTACAGTTATTTACTTAGTGATATTGCAAGCCTCGGCTTATCTGGGCCCTAAAAAGTTTTATGGTCGTCATCACAGTATTGTTCCTTTCACACACTTTTGATTACTCACGTGGCGGGTGTAGCTAGCTAAACAGGAGGTGCTTACCCTTCCGGGGCAACCAGTCTCACGTCGCTGGTGGTAGTTCACGTGTCTAACCTGACTTGTCAGTGCCAAAGTTTTTACTTTGCTTCCGGATTGTGATTTGGACATGGATTAGTATGTTTGTTTTTGATTGATTTCTACTCCCAGAATCCACCACAACGCAATGTTTCCTTTTGTAATAGCGCCAAATTGTCAGATACAAAATCCTTCCTTTTTGGCAATAACTTCCAGACTTTGGAAGGGTTCCTATCCGAGTCCCCGATCAAAATTAGCTTTCACGTATGTAAATGAAATATAATTTACAAAGATCTAAATGTAGTGAAACGTGATTTTAAGTCAGGAACATTGATGCTTTTCAATCAATTAGATGTTGATCAAAATGTTTTCGGTAAAGTAAAACTTCGACCAATCTGGAAATCAACAGCCCTCTCAATAAAAAACAAGATCCGATTCTTCAACACCAACGTCAAGTCCATCCTACTATACGTCTCAAAAACCTGGAGGGTAACCAAGACCAACACCCACAAACCCAAGACATTTATCAACAGATGCCCCAGGAACATCCTTAACATCAGATGGCTTGAAGTTGTCTCAAACAAACAACTATGGAACAGGACCAGACAAGGTCCAATCGAGTCTGAAATCAGGAAACGAAAATTGGGATGGATTGGCCACACACTACGCAAGCCTGCATCAAATGGGCTCTCGACTGGAACCCACAAGGGAAGAGGAAGAGAGGCCGGCCTAAACAGACTTGGCGTAGGAGTATCGACACAGCTGGAAAGACCTGGGCCGAACTTAAGAAAATGGCCCAAAACCGTGTCAGATGGAGAGGTGTTTTTGCGGCCCTTTGTTCCCCAGGGTATCAAGAGGAATAAGACAAAGTAAGTCCAAACTTTGGGATACGGGTCTGAATAAAAACACCACTTTATTTCCAAACGCTTACAAATATAAGACTTGAAAACAAAGAATAGACAGATTAGGGTCATTAAGTCACCCTTAAGTTTTGCGTATCAGCGAGTTGTAAAGCACAGGATGAAGGAATATAATTAGAACATAATATTGTAGCAATTTCCAGTGTCAGTAGGACCACTGTAACTGATTGAATGCTAGATCAATGTGAGTTTGAAAACAATTGTTGCAACCTCTCTGAGGTGATTTGTGTTTTACATGTACACAGTCACAATCAGTATCGTATAATCACGTGATGTTTGGAATGCAAAGATAATTATTTCAATTGATAATTAAAATGTAAAACAATTAAGAAATTTCTAAATATTACGTCCAACAAAGCCACTTCAATCTGACTGGTTAATTTGAAATTAAAAATATAAATAATGCATAATTTACCTGATCAGTTTAAAACAAATTTACTTTGATTGTTTTAAAAACAGCTATAAATTGAGTTATGGAAAAAATTTATCCAGTTTCTTAGATACTACCGTCTATGGTGAGCAAAAACTTTGGTTTTCACGACGTTTCCACAACATTGGTATTGTACGTGCAATTCTGTTAAACTTGGAAGGATGTGGATAGTCGAGTTTCTTGCAATGAAATACTCATAGGTATATTGAAGATGTTATTCGACTGATCAGAAGAACATCTCCAAGTTAACCGAAGATAATAAACTTCTAGCTATAGTTTTGGTTTATCAGATTTTTTATATATATTTTTCCCATTATTTTTATTAGTTGTACACATTATCTGCAACAAGATAACCAACTTCACATGAAATCATAAAGAAATTTTTTATTAACAAAACTGAACGTTACACACCATGTTTCTAACCGTTAAATGAGGGTACTTGACAAATATAGTTCATCTTAGCATTACAGTCATCGTTGGACCAGAGTCCTAAGTTATTGGAATCAGCTAGTACGCAGTGACTGGCAGCGCCATTAAAGGGCTTATTTACAGCCCAGTTTGTAAAACCAAAATTTGCGTTGCTAGGAGACCAATGCCAGTTACTCGATGATCCTGTATTGGTTCCTCCAATCCAAAATAAACCGGGCAAGACACTGCCTAAAATTACAAAAATGTGTAAATAAACATGCATATGTACATCTTAATGTAACAGGAAATAATTTAATTTTGATTTATACAAAAAATTTGTCACTTCACCTATTGCTTGCGACGTCTCGATACAAGTGATATATTCTTGACTGGCACACATCACCCTATTCAACCAATCACTCAGTCAATCTAACGCCCTCGATCTACTAAGTCAATCTAACGCCCTCGATCTACTCAGTCAATCTAATGCCCTCGATCTACCCAGTTAATCTAACACCCTTGATCCATCGAGTCCTGGGGAGCGGAAGGTATGTATTTTCCACCCGTAATTCACATTGTCATCGCATTTAACTGTACCATACAAACTTTTGGTTAAATTCAAGGAACGAGAGCCGGTATATGGAGTTGAAGCGGTTTATTATTTATCATAATTTAAAAAATATATAATAAACTGCAGACCTGAAATATCAATTAAGCGTTTGATTCTAATTTACTAGTAGTAATTTTTCAAGAGTAAGTTTTTTTTTTAAAATGATGATAACCGTACCTATTTCAAACTTCCACTTCCCGACAGCTCCCCAGCCAGTAGCAAAAGCAATATAGTTAACAGGATGAGGTGATGGATCGTGCCAGCTCATAAACATGTCGTGACCTACGAGTCTCTCTCTTCCAACTTTAATTATCCCATTGGCCCAGCTGATCCAGAAGGTCCTGTATGATTGACAGTTGTCAAAGTGGTTGGTGTGGGCGGTGGCATAGTTGTGGCACTGTTTGCAATCTCTGATTACCTGCCATTAAACACAACGGATTGTCATTATTCAGGTATTTTGTTTGTGATGGTATTGTACTCTTATTAAGTATAGCCCAGTTTCAAAGGTACACAACATTGACCTGTCCGTTTGACCTTTAATTTGAATACTTAGTATTCGGTATAATTTACGAGTTAATTCCTGTATACTTTAGAGGGAACACGCATGCATATATCACGGACACTAATACTGTTCACTGCGAATCCTAACACTGCCCGTGTAATGGATGGATTATCCTATATGAATAGTCCCAATAAAAGGTCAAGCGGACAGGTCAATATTGTTTGAGTTTGCATGTTAGGTATTAATATAGGCAAACAATATTGACCTGTCCGCTTGATCTTTTATATAGGATAATCTACCCATGGCATGGGTAGTGTTAGGATTAACAGTTAATACATGAAGAGTGTAAGTGTTTCTCATTACGGACATTGTAGACGAAATATACACGCGAGTTCCCTATATATAAATATGTAACTCGTGCTTGATAAATATTTAAAATTAAAGGTCAAGCGGACAGGTCAATCATGTTTGCCTATACAGTGTCATCGTATGCGTTTGAGTTTATTTGTCAACACCCCTAGACTCTACACTCAAAATATCGCGAACGAACTATATATAGGCAAACAACAATGATATACCAGCTTGACCTTTCATTTCTGACGTTCTAACACGATGATCTACCCAGTACAAGGATGGTGTGAGCATTCGCAGTTAATGCATAAACATTATCAATGCATTCTTCTCTTTGATATCGACTAATTAAACACCTAACTTCCCTTTTAAGTAAATGAACTGATCCATAATGAATATTCAAATTAAAGGTCAAACGGACAGGTCAATGGTGTTCACTTTGCATACTAGTATACAGGGTTTATGCACGGTTCTTATTTATTTCAAATCTGCTGATGACCAATTTACTAGTGCATATAATGCTCAAAAGCAATGTTTCAAAATGTTGTTACAATGATTCATTCATGTGCATGTTTTATTTGATTTTTTTAAATGTTTTAATTTGATTTTTTAAAAAATGTTTTTATTTATTTATTTATTTAGATACATGTATTTGTGATTTTTTTAAGATTTATGAATGAATTTAAAAAATAAAACTCTGATAATGTAATATATATTTTTAATTCTTCTTTTTACCTTCTTTTCTGGAATAAACTATACCCCAAGCTGAACTTAAGTCCTATTGTTCCCTATTTCCGTTGAATTCATGATTGTCCCTCTTTTTTTTTTTACAAAATTCTTACCTGGATTTTCAAAAAAGGGACAATCATGAATAAACCAATCTAACAAGCTGACTAGTCTGATTATGTTGTCTTATTTGAGACCCTTTGTCACTGAAAATCGAGTTTATTTTACATTCAAAATAGCCTGCAAATCATTGGGAATGATGCTGTTTATATTTTTTATAATGAATTAGGCAACTAGTAATGATACTCCTCAATAATGAATGATAAATGTTACATACTGACTGAGTGTTACCCCATCCTCCTAACACGATCTCATAGGTATTGTGTGCGTCATCGCCTTTGGTCTGTGATAAAGCTACATGGGCGTCATTACAGTTCATGACTTGGAATACTATAGATGTTTGTCCGGTGATGTCCAGACCTTGGTCGTGCATATAATGATATTTGTAATCATTTCCAGTGGTCAAGTTTATGGTTTTCCTTCCTGTGTGTAGACAGACAGTAATAATTACAACTTTGTTGCTATTTTATTCTACTAATTGAAGAGAGTAAACTCTAACAGACCTCTATATTCTACTAAGCTGTTTACAAATAACATGTAAATATTGCTGACGAAGTACATATAAAACATTTTTATGACCGTGAATAAGATAAATATGATGGCTCTGTATCCAAACTATCATGAATATATTTCTCGTCGCATAATTACATGCTCCTTTTTTAGTTAGTACATGGATTGTTTTGTTTGGTTTTGACATGGATTACACACGATACGGGTGGTGGGTGTGGCTGGCTGAGCAGGGCGTGCTTAACCTTCTGTAGCACCTGGTCTCGCCGCCCTGGTGGATGTTTGCGTGTTTTCCTTATTCTGTCGGTTTTCACTTTGCTTTTGGATAGTGGTTTGGACATGGATTGGTACGTTTGATTTTACATAAAACAGCATATTTACCGTAACAGAATATGTGTAGCATTAAGGAAGTAATTTACAGATTCAAGATTACAGATACAATGTTTTGACAAGCAGAAAACTCATAAAATGACTTAACTATCTACTTATCTATTTACCATCTTGAGTAGCTTCAATTATATCAGTGATTACTGACTGGTCATTTTCGTTGTCTATTTGAGCCAATGTACCTCCGCCTATTTTACAATAAGCCTGCAAATACCATGATGTTAATTATTAGTTATACAGTGTACATTATAATTATTTTTTGTTGGGTTTTACATTTACAAAGTTACTCACGGTGTATGGACGTACAATCCACTTAACCGGATGTTGCGAACTATACGGCGAGCGAAATAATTATTGTTGGACGGATCAGCCCCAGCCGAGCGAATAAATGCATAAATATGTGTTTAAATCAGTGACAGCGATGTTTCAACTCTAATTGGGGGTAATAACATACATATGATGTTATGTAAATATCACGTCTGTTTAGACATAATGGATTTGATGTTGGGGACGAAAATCATCGCAGCAATCACGGAGTCCTGCATGATATATATATGCCTGTGTGTTGCGCCGATGGCATTACAGCAGCGTTCTTTATCGTGCCACGTCTACCATGGCACAGGACCTAGTTAATTTTAAGTTTCAATGCGAATGCGAAAGAACTGACTTTTATTTTGTAATTCCGTTTTGTTGGCGAAAGAACAGTTACTACCCACTTTCAAGTCTTGGGTCAGACCCGGTCGATGTTTAAACCCAACAACCTCCCCACTCGCGAAGCCAGCACTGAGCTAACGCAGTTGCGTGTAAACAAGATAAGACGTGAAAACATATATTGTGACACCGAATATTGAACTCAATACTTATACCGGGGACTTGACGTAGTAAGAGACTTATTGTTCAGTAATGTAGTTATAGTTCTAATAAAAGACCCTCAGTCATCCCAAGTACTGTAAATGTACTAATTATAGCGAGTACTAATTTTAGTGCAAATTTGGATATATTCACACGGGCTTGAATGCGCGTTGAAATGTCAGGAATCACCTTGTATATTATATAATCGTATTCAATCAAGCAATAGATTTGAATTAGTGATACTGTATCATCACCAAAATCGTCACAATTCATAATTTTACAGTATTTCAGAACAAATGACACACACACACACACACACACACACACTAAAATCAAATAGAATATTTTCATACTACAGCATCGGCCCAGGATTTGGTGTCAGTACGTGGTTGGTAACATTTTGAACCACTCGGCGTGAAATAAGCAGGGCAATCAGCACCTAGAAAAAGAATGATGTTTAAATGTATGAAACAAGCACATGCAACCACAAAAAATGCATTTAGCAATGGAAGAAACAATAAAATTATATAAACCACAACAAAATTGAACGAAACAAAAAGAAAACGAACAAAAGAAAAAAAGCAAATATAGACAATTGATGACAAATATGAAAAAGACCAATATGTGTTTTTATGATGATGCTAATCGCACGAGTTTATTGTGCTGACGCTTTCATTACGCCAGCTAGCTGACTAAATGGATATCTATTGTCGGACACACAGAGCATACTTGTAATAGGACATTTGTAATTATGTCAAAGATACATACATGGCTGAGTAAGTGGAAGCTATATTGACAGTTACGGATATTTAACTCCCGCATTTTATTATAATATATAACAGGCACTACTACATGTAAGAGGGATAAGTCTTACCCAAGTTATGATTTATAGCAACTCCTAATGGAGTACAACGCCTAATAAAGTCTGGACTGCATTCTGTGTTGACATTACGAAGCCTAACGAAGTCCAAAAATTAAGGCTCCGGACGATATATCAGCTACAACCGTTCTATTGTTAGAATAATTATATTTCGTAATACCAAAAATACTTCTTTTCTTGTTATTTCGACGCCTATCAATAGACGTTGGTCTTTATAAGAAATTGTTACAATGCTTTTCTAATCACTTTTGTGTAAAAAATGCAGAGAAAACAGAAATCCCTAGGCATGGCTTTACGACAACACTGGTACTGGTTTATATGGACAAATGAAATGCACACGAAGTATGAAGACAATACACGTAAACTTAATACTACAAAACTACAAAACACTTGTCAGTCAAGAAAAAAGTAAACCACAGTGCATCTCTTCTCACAAAATTGATTCGAACACCATCCCAGGAGATCCTAGTGTGAGAAATGTTGTGTTATGTCACTATTCCATACAGACCAAGAATCCCACGAATGGCCACGAATTGATACATTTTAGGAATAGTGATGATTCGTAGACTTTTGCCAATTTTCAGATCCAATTCGTGACGCTGTACGATTCAGTTACGATGCAGTTACGGATATTCGTGGGATTCGTCTGGATTTGGCTGCAATCGCACGAATACATGTCAAGAATTCACTACGATTTACAAAAATCTATTACGAATGCTTCACTAACGTTAGGAATCAGTTGTGAATCAGTTAAGATTATGCGGAATGCGTGTGCGAATCATGTATGAATAAAAAATCAATCCGTTACTATCTTGACAAATTGTAGGATTGTCCTCCAGATAGCTAAGAATCGTGGGATTCGTGACAAATTCGTAGCAGATTCTTGGTCAAGCCACGAATTCGCGAATCCCCGACTGAGTTAAGAATATCTCAGAATGCCTACGATTTGAATAAAATTCAGTTACGATAACTGAGAATAAACTACAAATTTGTTACAAACGAACTACAATTTTTGGAATCGGGAATTCGTGGCCAAAATTTTGAACAGTTCAAAACTTTGCCACGAATTCCTGATTGCTCAAGAATTGCAAGAACTGACTGCGGATCAGATACGAACTTAAAAAAGGTAGTGTACATTAGTTTAATCCTTTCTTGGTACTTTGGACAGGCTCTTCCACCGTCCAAGAACTTGCTGTCAATAAATAAGTGAAATAATTTTGATTGTGACAAAAACAATATTACTCAAATTGGAAAATAAGAGATTTATCACTTACTTATTAATGAAAACCAAACATTTACCAACAATTGTGACTAGTCTCTTATAAGAAACCAATCACAGAAAACGTCCGCTTCATACCAGATCAAAGTAGGACAACACAATGTGTCTTATTTCTCAAGTATAACAGTTGAAGATCTCGGTCAACAGATTTGTTATCTATCACACTATTAATAGATTTATAACATTACAGAAAGTCTAGTGACAAATTAAAAAAAAAATTATTTAAAATATAAAAATCAGAAAGTTTTATATATATATATATATATATATATATATATATATATATATATATATATATTTATTTATTCCTTTTGAACCAACTAAATTCTATGTAAATTTTTTGAAAAATTATTTTTTAACAGAAATGTTAAAAATTACTTGATTCTGTCAATTAGGGCTTTTTTAGTCAAAATTAAAATTTCATTGTAGGGTACAAATGAAACTCCTTGCATTTATTTATTTACCAGAAAAATTTACTTACACTATACCATCGCTAGTTAGATTTTATGATAAAATACTTGATTGGTTTCATTCAGAGACTAACATCCGTTTCGATAGTCACATAAGTACGGTGACTGAATGATGACATGCAGAAAAATTTTTCCACGTGTGCACGTGAGACTTTTACGTGCCCACGTAGAACTCTTTACGTGCTCACGTAGAACTATTTTAACTGCATGGCCTCATTCAGCCATCGTATATGTCACATGTATGTATCCAAGTATTTTGTTTAACCATTCAAATAGTTTTTCTATTATATGTAACATTTATTGTAAGACGAACACTTCAAATCAAACATGCATGGTAGAACGAGAACTTTATACAACAAAGCGACCGGTTTACAAATATGTTGTTGGCTCGGCATTCCAATTGAGAAATATAACTTGTCTGTGTATGTCAAAATACACTGCATACATTTGACGTCTCAGTCCCACGTTTCTTTTATTTTCAATTATGTTTTAAACCTGACAGATGAAGCTTGCTAGACAGGAGGTGCTTACCCTACCAAGCAAATGTAGATATACACGCACTTATTACAGTTCAAACTTGACAATGTAAAAATGAGTACTGGTTCCCTCCTTTGATTGTTTCCGATACAATTTATCGGGAACAATCAAAGGGAGGGAACCAGTACTATGTAAAAATTAAACATCTGGTATAGATTCGGACCCCGAACGGGTCTGATCCAAGACTTGAAAGTGGGCAGTGACTTTTCTTTCGCCAAGCACTCGACATTACGAAATGAAGTCACAGTTCTTTCGGATGTGAACTTAAAATAAACGGGTGGGCTTGGCACGATAAAAAGCCCTGCTGCATAATGCCATCAGCACAATGCACAACCAAAATTTCTGCACCTTCGCCTATAGCTGGCGACATAAGTGAAATATTCTTGACTGGGACGTTAAACACCATTACTCAACTCTTCTCCTATCGAAAGTTAGACTAAGCATTCGAAAAGGAGTCGAAGTTCGGCTTCCGAGTGGCTGAGATATGGTAAGCAAGTGCATGAGTGGTCGATAAACTACTGATGTCGAAAAGCCATCGAAAGCTAAAGAACCGAAGTAAGCTGTCGATTCGGTGCTTATTCGATAACTTATCGTTAAGCTTTCCACAGGTCTGTATTGTATATAGCGATGTTTTCCAAACATTTTTCATCAGTTATATACAAGCAAAATGTGCAAAAAGATATAAAGATGCTATTTTAGCCGATTCTTTGATTATGATTTCTGAAAAAAGTAGGTAAAATTGCTGGGATTTTCCACCAATAGATGTCTATAGAATTTTAACTAAGTTAAACAAATCATACTTTCAGAATTTGAACATGAATATTAAATTTCCTTGTGTAGATAAATACATGTATATGTAAGATGTAACAATTGATGAGGATTCAAAGTTTTATATAATATGTACATATACCTTATGTTCAAACAATTGTTATCTATACCGTTGTTGTCTAAGTGTAAACAGCTGTGCTATATCCTTGATATGGGGAAGTATGGTGAGCTCAAACAGTCATACCTGGTTTTATCTTTGTCAAATAATATTGAAATTATCAACTTTATATGAATAAAATTAACAGATTAAACCAATCATGCGTAATGATTAGATTTCTTTTTCTATACATACAAGTGTTCATGAGGTTACAGCGATATGAGACCTAGTGTAAGCTAATATTTACAAAATGCCATATCATTAAAGATCTAACTTCTAGAAAAAAGTAGACGTATTTTCGGAAACACGTGCTTTTTGAAATATTCCACGATGACGTTTTAGTTGCTGATTGTTCGGATGCTTAACGGTAGTTATTTGCGATACAATTGCGTTAATCTCAACAAAATTCACGTATATTCGTGAGGTAAGTTTGGACGACTTTATACAAATGCGCGACCGTGCCCTAGTACAATTTAGTCCAAATTATCGCAAATTTTCAGTCAATTAAACACTGAAACCAAGAATCAGTCAGACGCCTTTAGTGTGTTTACTTTGTGGTTACCACCCAACCACCGCCGTTTCAAATCAAGGAAAACATGTTGATGTGGGGTGGAGTAATGACGCTTTACGCCCCAGTCTAGTAAAATATTTTGGAGTGGGGTGGAGTAATGACGCTTTACGCCACAATCAAGTAAAACATTTTTCAGTTGGGTGGAGTAATGACGCTTTACGCCACAGTCAAGTAAAACATTTGGAGTGGGGTGGAGCAATGACAATTTACAACCCAGTCAAGTAAAACATTTTTCAATGGGTATGGAGCAATGACGCTTTACGCCCCAGTCAAGTAAAACATTTGAAGTGGAGTGGAGTAATGACGCTTTACGCCACAGTCAAGTAAAACATTTGAAGTGGAGTGGAGCAATGACGTTTTACACCAAATCAAGTAAACATTTGAGTGGGGTGGAGCAATGACGTTTTACACCAAATCAAGTAAACATTTGAGTGGGGTGGAGCAATGACGTTTTACAACCCATCAGTAAAACATTTTGCAGTGGATAGAATCATGACGTTTTACGCCCAAATCAAGTAAACATTTTGGAGTGGGGTGGAGTCATGACGTCACAGTCAAGTAAAACATTTGGAATGGGGAGAATAATGTTGTTTTACGCCCCAATCAAGTAAACATTTTGAAGTGGAGTGGAGTGATGACGCTTTACGCCACAGTCAAGTAATTAAAACATTTTGGAGTGGGGTGGAGCAATGACGTTAAACAACCCGATCAAGTAAAACATTTTTGAGTCGGGTGGAGTAATGACGTTTTTACGCCACAGTCAAGTAAAACATTTTGTCCTATGTGGATGGGATTTCAAAAACACTGCATAATGACATATTTTGCGTTATAGGTACCACTAAAGTATACACATGCGTATGGGAAATCCAATTCACTCATACAGTTGGCGTTCAGCATGTTATATTAAATTTTGTAGTGGAGATTGGTATGACTGTTCTAGGCCATCGTAGATAAGATACATTATAAACTATATTCATATATTATCTAAGTATGCATAACAATATGTCTGACGACGACGGAGGAGTAAAGAAGACTCTACTACAACCACCCAGAAACGTGAGTGCGAACATATTCTGTACAATTACTTCTAATGTGCTGACATTTCCATTTTATTTTAAAAAAATCAAATGCAAAAACTAAAAACGGAACTAAAACCCACGTGACTATCGGAAAAGCCAATAAAATAATATGCAATGTGGATGCAAGTTATACTTACAATATATTATAAAACAATGTATTCGGTGAAACTAACTCGAATGTTTAATATTTCATTGATGGTGCATTCTGGAAACATGGCTCGACTAATTCCGTATCCAACCCACGTGTTTATGAACAACCGGTGTGTTTACTAATGTGACACAGTGTGCTTACATGTAAGAAGTTCAATAATATGCAAATGTGCTTGATTGGTTTTTCCAGTGGTTATTTTACAACTTCACATGATACATGTACACATATCACATGCACCGAATATGTGGGTAAATGCCCTTTTTCTCAGATAACAATAGATCAGTGTCTCGAGAGCTTGAGTTTTGATCTTTCGGTCTAAATTTATGCGACACATGTTGGTATACATCTGTTACAAGTTTGATCAAAATTGATCCATAGCAGCGGAAGTTATGAAGCGAGTACAGTATAAGAACGGACGTACAGACGGATGGGCGTACAGAATGATTTTATACCAAATAACTTCGTTTATGGGGGTATAAAAACGCGTTCTTCTGACAACTACACATGACTACCGAAGGTGACTCTCTGATATATACATGTATAATGCAAGTTAACCATTATTTAAAGACTCTTTATTTAACATTACATATAACATCATATGCATGACAAACATGACCCAGCTAAATTCAGATAAAAACGCGTGCTCCCGAAAATACAGTGTTTTCGCGAAGACATAAGCAAATGATCCAAATTATAACGTTAGTGATTGAATATCTCATAAATATTGAACTTGCATCACGAATATCTTATATTGCTTAAATGCACTTCATTGCTATGTACTCCGTCTTGAAACGACCATAAATTATATTGACAGTGTTTTGTGTCGTTTATGAGGTGATAAACGACAGTGACGGACGTGTAAATTGCATAATCTGCATTTTATGTTGAATTCGCGCGGGCTTTGAAAACACTGTCATTTATCACCTCATTTAAACGACACAAAACACTATGTCAATTCTTATATTTACAATTTTACCAGAACATCAGATACAGTAATTCATAAAACCCAGTGCTTTCCCGTTGCAATGGACATTGGTGACCTATTTCAATGTTTTTCGACCGCTGAACATGTATTGTTTCGGATACCTGAAGTACGTTACTTATTCAACATTGCAGCGTTCAACATTGAATAAGTAAACAGTTACTTATTCAACGTTCGCAAATTTTTTTGTTTCATTCATAAAACATCAAATAAAACAAATTTTATCACATTTCACGATTAAATGTCACCAGTATGGTTACCCCCAGTGCCTCGGAACACATTGGCTTAAAGCTTCAATGTAAGCCCATACCATTATACAGTGTATTTCATAAAGACGGAAAGTAAAGTGCCTGAGCAAAGTGAAGCTTTCACTGTGCTCGGAATTTCGCAATATCATTTTGTACTACTATGCTTAGGCAGTGTCACTACCAAGTATGGTTACCCCCAGTGCCTCGAAACACATTGGCTTAAAGCTTCAATGTAAGCCCATACCATTATATACAGTATTTCATAAAGACGGAAAGTAAAGTGCCTGAGCAAAGTGAAGCTTTCACTGTGCTCAGAATTTCGGAACATCATTTTGTACTACTATGCTTAGGCAATGTCACTACCAAGTATGGTTACCCCCTGTGCCTCGGAACACATTGGCTTAAAGCTTCAATGTAAGCCCATACCATTATACAGTGTATTTCATAAAGACGGAAAGTAAAGTGCCTGAGGAAAGTGAAACTTTCACTGTGCTCGGAATTTCGAAATAACATTTAATACTTTTTTTGCCTGGACAATGTCACTACCAAGTATGGTTACCCTCAATGTCTCGGAACACATTGGCTTAAAACATTAATGTAAGCCCATGCCATTATAAAGTATATTTCATATAGACGGAAAGTAAACCGCCTGAACAATGTAGACGTTCCGTATATTTCATTTTGTCGTTAAGTAAAGTGTTCTAGCATAGTTAGGCTTATATTGTGGTAAACGGTTGATAATATCGTGTTGATTTACTATTATGATACTATGTCACTACTAAGTACTGTTTCCTGTAGAGCTTTGGGACACTTTGACCTAAAGCATCAAACTTAGCAAATGCCATCACACAATAAATTATACATATGTAGAACGTAAAGGTTCTGGCATGGTGAAGCTTTCATTTTATTGACAATTATAAATTGAAGTTAATAAATAAAGTATAAACAATGTCACTACCAAGTATGGTTCTCTTCAGTACAGTGCCTTGGATCTCATCGATCTAAGCCCTTGGAATATGCATAAAGTAAAATGTTCGGGCAAAATGAAACTTTCACTGTTTGGTAATTTTTTAAATGACATATTGTATGTAACACCTCATATGGCATTGTCACTATAGAATAGAAACTGATCTAGAGAACACATTTTTGAAAATCAAAGAAATAGATCTGAGACCCTCAGAACATATGTTCCGAAAGTAATATATCAAAATTTGATATAATCGAAAGGCAAGGGCTCTGGGCAGTCAAACTCAAATAATAGGGACAATTGTTCCGAAAGTAATTAATTAGATTGATATCAGAAAACTAGTTTTTCATCAAACAAAAGAAAAATTGACACATCAAATTGAAAGTTCCATTTAGTTAAGAATGAATATACACATGTATTTGTATTTTTGTCCATAGTTTCGGATTTTTGTCACAAGTTCGTATTTTTGTCCGCAAGTTCGTACATTTGTCCACAGTTTCGGATTTTCGTCTACGGTCTAACCACAAAATTACTTGACAAAAATGTCCATGACAACTAACATGGGGCTATCACTGTCATCATTTGTATTTTATAGAAATGCTTCTTAAATACAATTAAATAATATCTTAAATGTAGCAAAACATTGCAGATTCGACTATCGCTTTTCAAAAAAACACGATAAATACGAAACTAAATGAACATTTCCGCGGTCTATTTCAAAACTCAAAAATGCTTACATTGAAGCTTTAAGCCAATGTGTTCCGAGGCACTGGGGGTAACCATACTTGGTAGTGACATTGCCTAAGCATAGTAGTACAAAATGATATTGCGAAATTCCGAGCACAGTGAAAGCTTCACTTTGCTCAGGCACTTTACTTTCCGTCTTTATGAAATACTGTATATAATGGTATGGGCTTACATTGAAGCTTTAAGCCAATGTGTTCCGAGGCACTGGGGGTAACCACACTGGTGACATTTAATCGTGAAATATGACAAAATTTGTTTTAGTTGATGTTTTATGAATGAAACAAAAATATTTGCGAATGTTGAATAAGTAACTGTTTACTTATTCAATGTTGAACGCTGCAATGTTGAATAAGTAACGTACTTCAGATATGCTATTGTTTCGGGGTCTGCATTTGTTCTAATAAACAAAATAGTTCTAAGCTTTAAAGATCTATAGCTACACGAGTTGTTTAGTTTATGTATCTTAAATTTTTTACAGTAAACAACGTGTTCTCGAAATATTAACATAATCATGAGGCAGAGCCGAGGACACATTATGTTTGTACAAATAGAAATGTCAAAATGCGTCTCTTTTGCTGACGTATTCCTACGCTACTTGTTGTTGACGTCATAATTCTGCATGTTCTATACTGACTTTATTGGCAAATAAACGACGGAATTGCTACAATGTTTACACAGAACAAATCAGTTGCAATTGTAAATATCTTCAAATAAACTGATAACATGGTGGCCAATTAGAAGGACATCTCCAATCAAACCGAATATCAATTGCAATGATTTAACATAATTATACAACTGGTTCCATGACCTAACCACATTTGCAAAAAGCAAACTGTCAAAAGTTAAAAAATGTGAACATCCACCTTGGAAGTAGAGAGTGGATGCAGAAAGATGAACATCTTCTGTCTAGCTAGCTTCAACCGTCACGTAAAACTTAATGTTTCTGTTAATGAGAATGCGGTCTAAGTTAGGTCCTATATTACAGTTAGAAAGATTCAATCCTGCAGCATATAAAATACGTATTCATTCAACAATAAACTAGGACTAACTCACTCTCCAGTGTTTGCTCGGACCATTGCTTGATCCACAGTACAGACCTGTCTAAAGTCAACATTAAGCTAACGAAATAGTACTGAATCGACAGGTCATCTCAGTTTCTCGTTACCAATATCTCGACGACTTTTCGGAGGATGATATCTATCTCTCGGCAGCTTTTAAGCCGCTGAATATCTGTAGTATCTGTAGCTCGGTCACTCGACTTTGATTCATTTTCGTTTACCAAGTGTTAAACTTTCGACAGGTGTGTAATGCACTAGTAAAAGTGTTGTTTTAGTACAAACCGAGACTAGTCTCACGAGGTTCATACATAGGTCTACTAAATGTATTCCTCCTTTTGTTATATATTAATTATAATATATAAATTTTGTCCTTTTTGTGGTCACGCTGAGATACTTATCAATAATTAGGTACTTCCTTCCTTTGTTAAAACTAGATGAAAAAAAAGATACGACTGAAAAGTTGTTTATATCAACTCCATCAACAAACACCATATATAGTAGCAGTAATAAGAATAGTAGCTTACTTAGAATTATTTACATGTTCTTCCTATTAAACATACATGTATTTTAAGTGTTGTTATGGCAGGTACAAAGGTCACATTTAATACATCGATGCTTTTAAATATAGGACATGTATAGCGGGTTTTTATGATATTTTGTTAGTTTTTCGTATAAATAACACTCTTGGTGAAAATCGTCTTGTCGTGATTCACATCTTATGTATTATCAGATTATATAATAGTAATAGTTTTTGGAAGTTTCAAAATTCGGAAAAAATCACATGAAAGAAAAAGAGAGTAATGTGCAGGTATTGTCTTTGAAAAAGAAAAAGAGTATACCCGCTGTACATGGCAGGGAGAATGATGGATTTACTATGTCAGCAGACGACAAACAGGTACAACTTTCATGTAAATAATTTATTCCGAATTCAAGGTAAAAACAACTACACTGCACAGGTACAATACAGACCTGTCGAAAGTTAAACACTGAGCTAGCGAATTAGTGCCGAATCTTGAATAATGAAGATAATTTATTTTTCGCGAGTAGAAAATTTCGCGTCACGACCACATTGTCCTTACTCGCGAATATTTGAATTCGCGTTTGGAATCATTGAATACAAGATACATATTTGAACATAGAAATATCTGTGAGTAGTCAATATTCGCGTAATATTTTAATTCGCGAATGGGATGAGTCGCTAATTTACGCGAAAATAAGTCTCTAGCGAAATAAAAGCGATCTACAGTACTCGGCAGCTGTTATCTACATGTATCTCTTGACAGCATTTCTGTTACTAGTTATCCGTTGCTTAACGGCAGCCGAGCTTTGATTTCTTTTTTGCTAAATTCAGTGTTAAACTTTCGACAGGTCAGTGCTGTTTAAAAAAACCTAGAATTATTTATTTTGTAAACATTCTGTACGTGCTGTTTATGGGGTAGAAATTTGTTGAAGGCCACTTGAAAATAGAAAGTTGGTTAAATTATGATCAGATAATAAATCTAGATGCCTGAAGTGTGTTAAATGTTTGTTATGTTACTTTATTCATAAGTTATTTTAAATATTTTATTTATTTATGTTTCTCTTCGTGTTCTTTCATATTTTATGTATATTGATGCTGTTCCCTTCCCAGTCCATGCGTACGTGTTTTTATACATTGCTCTACATAATGTTACTCTCTTTTTCCTTGTGTTCTTTTTTTCTTGTATCGTCCTTGTTAAAATGCTTTCACAATATTTTCCTGAGATTTAGTTTACTGTCATGTTTGAATTCTGTAGATAACAATACTTTGAAATTTTATCCTGATGTGGGTGCATAGTTGACCACGGTCGCATGACTATAGCTAAATCTAGAAATTACAAAACGTGCCTATTTCTGCTTCCAACCAATGGTGTACTACTGGTATTAAATTACATGTAGTGCTTTTTATTTAGTGTAAGGCTTGTAAAATATTCCGTTATAAACTGAATGTGCACCAATTAATCTGCATGTATTAAGAAAATTGTTTTCAAATCAAATGCATGCATGTTCAGATCATAATACCAAAAGCAAAATAAACAACATTTTGAACACTGACATTCTATGTTCAAATTATAATGCCAAATATAAACATTTTGAACACTGACAAATTAAGTACAATGTATTAGATGCTCCGGAAGTGTAAACGTAAGCACCTACTGTCTAACTACTTACACCCGCCACGTGTGAAATTAAAATTAAGAATGAAATGTGGTGTAGGATAATTTTGGATACAGAGACAACATACTTAATTAACAAAGATTTATTGATGATGGTTATAACACTTTTTGAGAGCCCTGATATGCCTAGGATTTTAATATTTCTGGGTCAACAACATATTTGTAAGCAGATTGCTTCCTTGTATATTTAAAGTTCCCGTAGTGGGAACAAACCCTACCATAGCATATTAATACCATAATAGAAAAGCAGGTAGATCGCTGTATAGACAAGGAAAGCTGCAATAGAAAAATTGAATTGACCACGTTTGTTATAAAGCTTCAAATGTAGCCTTTCGTGGGTGTCATAATTGAGGCATAAACCAAAATTTGAAGCAAAATCTGGCTTTAGAAATTAGTGTTTTTTAATTTCAAGCTCACTTATAGATGGTATTCACATAGTCTCTATCCAAGACGATGAATAAGAAGTTACCTTATTCAGTTGTGTTTGCTTAATTATTTGGTTTTCAACATTTAAGTTCTCAATATCATTAATCATGTGAAAACTGTTTTTACATTGTTAATAAAGGAAATACATGCATGTATGTCAGTATGGTGTGTCGTCTAATTAGGGCGATTATCGCTCTGTTTCTCAGCGATAAAATGTCATTTAGACATGATATATAGACTGTAATTTTAAGGGTTGAATTAAAAAACTATGAGTGAAACAGAAATGTATTTCTTCGTAAACAAAAACAAGGGCGATGACGCTCTACTTTCCCGTCTACCTTTCAAAAATGAAGATTTTTTTTTTTACCAAAATTTCACAGGTATCGTTTTAAATATTCACATATTAACATAAAATAACTTTGAAATTGAAAATTTTCTGCGTATGGCTATTACTAGAATGTTGACTTTATATTTTAAGTCAGTATGTTTATTCAAGAAAGAATACCTAATCAACATAGCAGATTTAAAATACCATAGCAATATAATCTTAATTTGAATGTTCCATAGCATATGTCTTATATTTATAATATTTATAAAAATTAATTTTATTGCCGTCCAACATTTTCCATGTTTATTTAAAAACAATTTTGAAATGCGCTGTTGTGCACCTTCTCGGAAATTGGACAGCTGATGTAATCACGTCAGCGCGTGGAGCAATGCCTCTTTTAATATAAGTTGCAAAGTATAGTCGATGTCAAATTGTCAAATTTATTGAAGCAAAGATATTGCAACTGTAAATATAAAGGTACAGTAAAGCCCTGTCGAAAGTTAAACAATGAGCTAACGAAAAGAAGTCAATGCTCGGAAGCCTAGTGTATTTGTGTGGGCGAGATATAGATTTCTCACACCTGTGACATGGAAACGCCACGTTTTTACCCATGTGGGATTTCCTTGTCTCACCCTACGGTTGAGACAGGCTACACGCTGAAGTTACCGCGTAGTTAAATCTGCTTTGAATTTATCGTTGAGAGGCCTTAATAAGTTGGGAAATGTTCCGAAGTCAACCAAACCTTTCTCACAAGATGCTGGTAAAGGGTTTCATTTCAAACTCGGATGAATATTTTCAATGTCCAGAATTCGCTAAAGCTCGTTCTGAACGTGAAAATATTCATCCTCGTTTGGGATATCTCTGTCTTATCCTGTTACCGGTGTAAGATTCTATTAATCTAGTGTCCAAAAAACCTGCCAAGAGATATATAACAGCTATCTAAAAGCTGTCGAGACTTAAGCATTCAGCGGTCGCATTTTAGTCCGAATTTGTTAGCGTAGTGTTGAACTTTCGACAGGTCTGTACATGCCATCTCATCATTATTAACTTATTTATTTGCAGAATGCATTCAATGATGAAATAGTTTTACCGGCCATCACCTTACGGAAAGTAAACAACAAATACCAAGATGGCGACGAAGAAAAATGTGCGCCTGACAAGGAGGGACTGAAATCAGCAGACGACGAGTCTGTTCTTGTTTATAAAATTAGTGACAGAATTCCCATCCAACTGACGCTGCTGTTTGCAATGCAGGTATAATTATAATCACCATATCTAAAAACCATTATGACGAAAGCTTTTTCACTAGTGTTTCAGTATAGACCAAAGACGACTTGCTCCACTGAATTTGTAGCGTCGTCCATAATGACAGTTATTTAAATCCGATGGCATCGGGTTAAAGGAGATAAGTTTTTCTAACAGGAAAACAACAGCTACTAGTATCTGCTTTGTGTAATTTTTAATTAATGACTTTGAAATTTTACAAAGTAAAGCACAAAACGGACGCGGAATCCGGAAAGGATAGAACAACAATTAATTATTTGCATAGGCTTGACAAAATTACTTGATATGTAGAAGTCATTATACCGACTGAAATCGAACTCTTACGACTGAAAGTCAACATTATTTCAAAATAATAATTGTTTTACACTTGTTAGACACCTGATGAAGTTTACTATGTCTGATCAGTATCTTATCTTAAACGGCGTGAATTATGACGAAACAGGTGCATTACACTATATATAATTAGTGCAGATATATGGAAAAAATCTAAGTAAGAGGCATTATAATTGACGCATCGCCGGCCACGCCCACAATGTTCCGACAAAGGCCGCTATCACGGTACCAAAGCAGCGTCACGGCAACTAATGACGTACTAGTGTCAGTTACGTCATTAAATAGTATAATTCTTGTGGGCCGTCAATGATAAGATACCAGTAATCAAGACTGGTCAAATGAATCAGCTTTCCGAATAAGAAACAGCTGATGAGTTGACAAGAAAAAAACAACTCATCTTTATAATAAAATGAAATGAAATTCAAACATACCGGTCTATGTTAAAACAACAATCCAAGATCAAAGTAAAACTTATGTGAATATGTTTTTTTTTCTTACAGCAAGCACTTTTATCCTTGTCTACTGGTATAGCTGTATCATTGCTTGTGTCACAGGTTGTATGTGCCGAGAATAATGACGAGATCAGAGCAAAGCTACTTAGTTCCACACTATTTATGAACGGAATAACTACACTTCTAATGGTTACTGTCGGAATAAGGTATTAATATGACATTAAAAGATGATATTTTCTTCATAAAACAAACTTCTTTTACTTTTTTACTCTTACTAAAGCAGATTAATACACTGTATGTTTGGAAATATTTCTTCACACCACGTTCGCTCCTTAGTGTGCACATTGCAATTTGTCCTTGACATCCAGGGTCAAGTTTCAGATTTAACATACACGCAAAATTTTGCGTATTTGGGAGGTCCTGGTTCAAAGCTTTACCGAGTCTGACCACGACTTGAGATGTCAAAATACCTGTCACTGCACCAAGGTGACGACGATATGATCAAAGTGATATCATCTTGACTGAGATATAAACCCCAATCAATCAATCAATCAATCAATCAATCAATCAATCAATCAATCAATCAATCAATCAAAGCATGCAGATATCGATTCATTGGTTAATAGAACTTTAAAATGTATCTTTTATGGACCACTGGTTAGATATTAAAGTGGGTTGGTAGCCACCCCCCCCCCCCCACCCCCAATATTACTATAAGAACACCACTTAACATTACTGCAGTGCAAGTTTAGAGACTGGGATTTATTAATCAGTGATATCTTTATGTGATATTCTTTGTTCTGCCTTGTATGATTGTTTTATCATTTATTTCTATTGTTTCGCTTTTCTATGATTTGTTCCTTGTTTCCAAGAACCAGTTTTTAAATTATACACTCTGTACCCCCGCCAATTAATGTCTACTCTTTCATTATGTTTTTAGGTTACCACTATATCAAGGTGCAACACCTGACTATGTAGCCCCGCTATTGGCAATGGCGTCACTAGATAAGGACAGATGTAATTTTAATAGGACTGTCATAAGTAAGTTTTATCTTCAGTTTTCTTCAGTATTCGTAGAATTTGTTTTTATTTGGAAACCGGATAAACCAGGTTTTACCCTCGAAGTGCATATCCTTATTTTAAGAGGACAGTTATAAGTAAGTTTTATCTTCAGTTTTCTCCAGTATTCGTAGAATTTGTTTTTATTTTGCAACCGGATAAAACAGTTTTACCCTCGAAATGCATATCCCTTTTTCTATTAAATAATCGTCACGCATCTGATATCCTGTTACGTGCAACCATATATATAGTTTTTAAAGATAATTACATAATCATCTTTTTTATATGAGTATTATGTTTTACATCAAGGGTCACTTGTTCGAAGTCTGATTAGTTTAATCAATTGATTAGTCAAAACTTAAATAACGCACAATTTCAAATATGTTGTGAAATTAATTTTAAAATATTGAAAGTGAATAGAATTTCAACAAATTGAAGCACATGGCTATAAAACTATGGATTTGATAATGATATGATGATTTTTATTGATATTTAAAACCTCTGTGTTAATCATTTATTAATCTAATCAAGCTTTGAACAACTGGGTCCATATGTTTAAAGAAGTTTTTTCATATTTATGGAGAATATATACAGTTGTTAATCGGAAATATTTATTAAGTTTCTTTGTTCTTTTAAAAAAAAAGTTTTTGAAGTGACAAAAGTTACATAATGATAATGATGTTTTTGGACTTATATATAATATTAGATATTAACATATATTAATAACAATAAATTGTTTATGTTGGATCCTGTTTTTTTACGTTTGTCCGTTTTATTTGCGTTTTCTGACTAAAACTTTAAACGGTGCGTTTTCTTGCAGGGCTGGCCCCGATTTCACAATCATTCTTTATAATTTTGTTAATTTTCAAGATATCTAGGAATTTAAGGTGCCATTTTTAAGATCACTTCCAGATCAAAACATATGCATTAGTTTTGAAAAAAAAAAAAAAACAAAAAAAAAAAAAAAAAAAAAGTCATCAGTAGTTCCAAAAAGAAAATACCAAAATTTGTTAAATAAAAGATAAGAAAAATCTTAGCTAAGGAATGATTGTGATGCCGGGGCTTGCAATTGGTTTTTTGCTGTTGAATTTGTGCTACAGTTTGTATTATGATAACATTTTTCTGATTTAAGGTTTTAACAGTACAAGTAACACTAATACAACAATAATAGAGACAAATGAAGAAGAGGTTATACTAAGTCTTATTACATCAGTAGGTACAAAACTTATAAATAATTCTGGATCATCTTGCAATGTTAGTAGTGGAAGGTCGGGGGTTTGGTCTCAAGTGCACCTTAACAGCCCTTTAGAGTTTATGTTTTGCCTGGCCTGTTCACACCATGATGAAATGTATGACAGGTTTGATCGAGAGTGATTGATCTTTCCCAAAGCAGATGTCACTTAGATATGAAAGTTCAGGGGTCTAGACTAGAATTTATAAACAGATACATGTATTTAGAGTTATGTTCTTTAAGTGTGGAACGATAAAGACAGGCCCGTAGGAAAAGTGGGGGCCAGGGGGCAAGATAGCCTGCCCCCCTTTTTTTGCTAAAATTTCATTCAGTTTCTAAGACATGTAATTCATTAAAAGTCAGTAGATGTTTGTAAAACGCAGTATAATTTAATATAAATTATCAATTTTATGTTGACGATACGGTTTCCGGAAAATGAAATTTTCGTTTTTGTCTTCTTGTTTATTTACATGATCTTTCTTCCTATTTACCACACGGTAGGCTTATTTTGGCCTCTCCGCTTATAAATTTGCTGCTACGGGCCTAAAAGAACACCCACTGCGAATGACCATTAGCACGTAATAAATATCTGTAATGAACTATTCATTTCAAGTGAAATAAGGGAAAACATTGTTAACATAGTTCTCACGAAAACTGATTTTCCATCAGTACAACAAAAATTATAATGCCTTAAGTAGGAACCACTCTGAAATACTCTTCATATCCATAGAAAGTCAAATAAATTTGGTATTGTACCTAGTACATAAAATCTGTATGCGCATCCGCGATACGCGCAGAATATATCTACACAGTGTAAAATGTTGGCGCTATGAGGATTTGACATGTTGAAAAACAAGGTTAAATGGCGGATTATGTTGCGCATATGACGTAAACGTTATCAAGGACATTACTTCCTGTGTAAACATCACCATTTTCGCCATGTAAAATCCCTATAACGCCAACATTTTCCTTTCTACAGATATACTTTATGACAATCGCGGATGCGCATACAATTTTCAGTTACGAATAGGTACAATTAAGTGAAAAATATCAATCTTTATTTATATTTTTAATTTTCTATGGATATAAAGAGAATTTCACTGTCACAAACAGAATGGTTCCTACAGTAACCCTTTATAGTGAATAATACGTGTGTTGTATTGACCACTGGCTTATAAATAAATGCAATGAGTTGGTTCAAAACTACTTCAATCACACCACTTGATATCAATATGTTATGACATCCAGTGCTTGATCACAGTTGGGAATTTTATAATATTGGTCTTTACATATATATGTTTAGCATGAATTGCACGTTAGCTTTCATTTTATGATTACATTGGTTATATACAATACAGACAAGCTCACTCACTCTCTCTCTCTGTTTAATTTTGAATTTGTTTCTCCTTCAGTTACAAGGAAGTTTACTAGCTGCTGGTGCTATACATTTTATCATTGGTGCCACAGGTCTAGTGGGTGTATTGCTCAAGTTTATTGGACCAGTAACCATTGTACCTACCATTCTGTTAATCGGTATATACATTATGAAGTCTGTTACAAAGTTCACACAATATCATTGGGGACTAGCTCTCATGTAAGTACATATACCTCTACGGTTGTCGGTTACCGGTAGTTATTTCTGTATGTGGGAGGTCGGGGTTGCAACCATGGCTGGGTCTGACTAAGACTAGAAAGTTCTTAAGAAAAAACATTAAAAACCAAAATGTTCGATGTCATTTGAATTTCTTTAGCATAACAAAAAAGTAATGAAATAAACAAAAGGCAATCTTCTGGGGTGCGAGTTATTAAATGCAAAATGTTTTGAGATAAATTTAATACCCTACTTATGTTTTACAGAATTTTATTCAGAAATAAAGATGTTAGAGGCGTGATAAGATTAGAGGAACATAGATAGAAATATATGTACATGTATCTGAAACCTGAACACTTTGTTTCAATGGTTAGACTTGGTATATCAAATAACCCTTGTTGTACATTGCAATTAGGGCACTGCAAATGCGAAAAAAGTTACATCTCCAATAGCTGGCGATATTAGTAAAATATTCTTGACAGGAAAGTACTGATTATCTAATGGCTGTACAGATTCATTGAAATTATTGAGACCACATAAAATTATTATTATTACATGTCTGTAATTAACAAATAATTTCGATGATTTTTTTTATCTTTTAGGACTGCTGCCATCGCTATTATTTTGTCGCTCTACCTCGCTAACTTTAAAATGCCGATTCCAGTTTGGACGAGAAAAAAAGGTTTTCACGTGATTCGATATCCTCTTCATCAAGTATTTGCGGTATGTAATCAAGATAATAATTTCATATTCTCACGGAAATAGTAACTTTGATAATTGAAATACATTTATTTAACTTCATTGTTTATATGATACGACTCTTATGGTCAATTTAAAGTGAAACAAACATGATGTGTCTTTTAGCTAAAGCTATGTTATTTTGTTATAAAAATTATGAGACTGGTTGCACTATTAGAGGAAAACAATTCATACAAAAAGAAAATCTTCCTCCATTACAAGAATGTTAACCCTGGTCGATACATCTATCAATGTGAAAGGCAGGGTTGTTGGCTTGACCGATAATTTGAGATATTCATTGATTAGTTGGTTGAATGAGATACGGTTTTACGTCCCAGTCAAGAATATTTCACTTATATCGAGACATCACCAACTATAGATGAAGTGACAGCAATTCTTATCTTTGCGGTACACTCGGAATAATGTGAACGTAGGCTTCTTTTGTGCGTCACGACTACCGTGACGCAGAGATTGGTTTATAAGATATATGTCTTGTTGTGTTTGTGCTTGTGCTTGACAAAAGAACAGTTACACCGTTTTTTAAGTCTTAGAGAGACCTAACCGTGGTTCGAATCCGGACTTACGAAGTGAGATTGAGTGATTCGATACAACCATTTCCATGTGTACTACACTACACTGGACTTATTATAATAAAGGATGATTCTCAAAACGCCGAGCTATCCGCCTATACGATTTAAAATTTAAAAGTATATTATATACATATTTATAGTGAAAAAACCTAAACCTACTATCATTTTGTAAAAGTTTATATGGTAAAAATCTCAGTAAAATATTGCATTATATGTTTAACACATGTAATTCATTAGGTTTGTCTCCGTATAACTCTATACAAACATGGAATAAGTCAGTAGAAATCAACACGTTTTTTAATAAATACACATAGAGCGCATGCCTCTCCATTAAATATATTTTGAATACAAAAGCTATCTTATTTTATTGTTAGATATGCAAAGTATGGTTAATGGAGAGATATGCGCTGATAGTGAATTTTGTAAAAATCAATGTTTAGAGAGTTACCCCAATATAACCTCTTACTATACCCTGCTATACTCGTACTTGAAATTAATAAACTCTCATTGTCATCAATTGCCTGCGTGGTGTAGTGGATAGATGCAGAGACTATTATGTCTTATGTTGTTGGTTCGAATACCTAAATTACCGTTTTATTTTTATCTCAATTCTTTTTAATAAAATGTATATTTTACGGCTTTATTTCTTTTTTATCTTTTTTTTTGTGTTAGAATTTAAATGCAATATTATTTCTTTCTGCTACAAATAACATAATAGAAATAAAGACATGTACACACATTTGCTTTATACATATAGTATATACAGCGACATTACAGTCCAGTTTAAGGCCACTTGTAATTCCCCGTGTGTTTCGTGTACCATGAACACGTGCTAGTAAACAAGATGTCAAAACATTAAACTGTTTAAGATAGTTTTCATATGTAACAAATGTCACTAGCTGGACAAGACTGAAGATCATGAGCCAGCGGTTCCTCGAATAGACTTGAAACCTGAATGTTTAGACCAACCCATTTTGAGTGGCAGCAAATCAAAATGAATTTGCTTTATTTCCAAAGAAAAAGTTTCCCCCATTAAACTTGTACTAATTTAGGCAAGAATTGACATTTTCGTCAAATAAGTCATCCTTGTATCATCTGGTATTCGCATACATGCTGTAATAATTTATCTCGACAAAATATAAAGCCTTAAAGATGAAAAAAGTTTCATCAAGTCTACATACATCAGAAATCACCGATTTATTAAATAATCTCCAAAAAAGAATTCTTGATAGTAACAGTAGAAAAATGATTTTGATGATTCAAATGGCCTTTCTGTCGATAACTTTGATTAATTGACTGGACTGGACTTCGCAATTTGATAATCTTGCAACAAAGGTTATATGATTAAAGTCCATAGCACTAAGATCTTAAAGCTTTGCGTTAGGACTGCTCTTGGCAAAGTTTCGAAATGGTCTTTCCCATGAATTCTTATCAACACTATGTGGTCTGAAAAATGCTTCACAGGTGTCAAGAATTGTCTCTGCAGCACAGATATTTCTAACAAGACTTCCTTGAATGTCTTCTATCACTGATTCCATATAAATACAAGTATGTCGACCTAAACTGAAGTATCATACTGACACAATACATAAGCATTACGGCGCAAAACAAATCAAGTTATTGTGACACGTGGGGTTTTGTGTTTGTGCATGCGGCAGAATAATGGCAATCAACCAGTAAAGTCGGTGTTCACACACGTCTTTATAGAAAAGGAAAAATGCTATTTATATGCAACGAAAATATTTACATTGACTTTTTTTTTACATTTGGCCTCACATAGTTGCGCCTATAGAGGCTCAAATAGGGTGTAACCTAGTTTCTTGCGTATATAGTCCTATAGGCGGATAGCTCGGCGTTTTGAGAATCATTCTTTCTTCATTTTGAGATTACACATTCCAAATGACTTAACAGTTACCATCACGACAAATGAAATTAGAAAACTTGACAATTTCATCACATCTTAAAACAAATCAATTTATATTTTTGTAAACATATGGTAACACAAAAAGGAGGAACTAACGAATG